>PVJI01005721.1:0-93704 GCA_004026765.1 Micronycteris hirsuta | reverse complement strand
GTTTCTTCCTTCCGGTCCATCCCATTGGTTTGAGATCCAACCTCCTTTTTTTCCCTATTGGTTCCCTGTAAATCTTCCTCCATTATCCTTATCGTATTCTTCATCTGTTCAACTATTTGCGTCCACCTATTTTCCAGTTTTGTTAACAAGTTGATTACAAGCATTTTAAATTGCGCATCTGATAGGTTGACTATGTCATTATCTGTTAGTTGTAATTTGTTCTGCTCTTTCATTTTGGCCATTTTCATTCTTTTTATCTCGGTGCACTTGTCAGCTGGCAGGTGCCTGCGACCTGGGTCTCTTTTTGGATGACGTTGCCTCTGGGGGCGGGGCCTGGGAGGAAGCAATGGCGGCCTCCTGTCACCGCGGGCTTCCATCACTCCTCCTCTCCCCAGCTCCCCAGCGCCTCCTCTGCCAGACTCGGTTCTGCTGGCTCAGCCCTGGCCTCTCTCCGGCAGCGTTGCCGGCTTGCGGGATTCACCCGTTGTTTGGGGCCATGCCCTGTTCAGGCACAGGCGGCCTGAGTCGCAGCGTGAGTCCCTCCGTGAGAGCTGCCTCTCACTGCGCTCGTCCGCTTGGTTCTGCCCCGCTTACCGGCCTGGATGTTCGTCTTCTCCTACCTCCTGGGTGTCAGACTTCCCTTCAGTTCGATTCTGTCCGTTCTGGTTGTTTAATTTTTCGCTACTGTGTTCGTTGTTTAGACACTCTGGATGTGCGGGCAGTGAGTGCGACCACCTACACTGCCATCTTGGCGGAAGTGTTTCAAGTTCTTTTAAGTGTAAAGTTAGATTGTTTATTTGAGCTCTTTCTTTTTTTTTGGTTTGTTTTGTTGTTGTTTTTTGTTTTGTTTTGTTTTTTTTTGAGATAAGCCTGTAATGCTGTGAATATCAGTCTTAGGATTGCTTTCCCAGTGTCCTACAGAGTTTGGATTGTTGTCATTTTCATTTGTTTCAAGGTATGGTTTGATTTCTTCTTTGATCTTGTTGTGGACCCACTCATTGTTTAATAACATGTTATTTAACTTCCATATTTTTGCATGTTTTTCAGTGTTTTTGTGATTGATTTCTAGTTTCATAGCATTGTGGTCAGAGAAGATGCTTGATATGATTTCAGTCTTGAATTTATTGAGACTTGGTTTGTGTCCTAATATGTGGTCTGTCCTAGAAAACGTTCCATGTGCACTTGAAAATGTATATTATGCTCTTTTTGGGTGAGATGCTCTGAAGATATTAGTTAAATCCATTTGATCTAGTGCACAGTTGGCAAACACAAGCCCTGCGGGCCAAATCCCACCCTCCACCTTGTTTATCTGGCCTGGCACCTTGTTTCTACCTGTGGCAGTGCCGAGCTCTTCCTTAACTGTTAAGGAGTAGTTACATTTATACAGTCCTAAAGTTACATTCAGCCCTTTGAAGGCAACTGTGAGGCTGATGTGGTCCCCAGTGAAAATGAGTTTGACACCCCTAATCTCGTGTGTCATTTAAGGCTGCTGTCTCCTGGTTGATTTTCTGTCTGTAACATCTACCCTTTGGAAGTCAATGTGATGTTGAAATCCCCAACTATAACTGTATTTTTGTCACTGCATCTGGGGGAAGTTCAAACCTGTGGCATCCACATCGAGTATTTATAGTTTCCCAGTCTAGATGTAATTATCAATCAAGGGCCATTTTTGTTAATGTGCCCAGCAATACAGCCAATTACTTTATCAGTTTTTTGGGGGGAGCAGAGGTAGAAAATTAACTGAAGATCAAAGTCTCATGCAGAAGAGGAAAGGGTTTCATTAAGCATTTACCCATATCTTTTTTTTGTGTGTGGCATTACTCTATCTTTGCGTTTTATGGTGGTTTTTATGTACCTGTTTCTTTTTGCTAACCTGCTGCTCCTCCTGAGATCAGAAACTCTGAGGAATATGAGTATGTTTTATGTATCCTTTTATTCTTTCTAGCATCTAACAAGGTACCTTAAACATGTGGTGAGCATTATCATAGAACTAATTCTTGAATTACAGTTTGTGTGCTCTTTTGACTGTAGATAAGTCTACCAGAAAACTTAGACAAAAATTCTGTGAATGAGATTTATAGATGGAAACAAAGCTCAGGTTAAACTTTTTGGATGAAGTGGTAAAAACAGTGGTGCCCTCCAGCATTACTAGGGTTACTCTTATTTTTAATACCTATGTGGCTTCTTTGAAGTAGGGACTGCAAAATGATATCTCTAGATTGATTCTTTCAACTACTGAAAGGTTATCTTAATGGTGATAAGATACAGATTTGAGGAGACCGTGAGTTAGCAGAAAATGGCAAATATTTTACCATGGGTAAGGTCAGAAATACTAAGATAAGATCATTTCTTGACTTTGGTATACAGGAAACTGCTATGTCAAGCAAAATGATCATCATCATGAGATGACTTTTGTACAGCACACTGCTAAATCCAGCTAATGATGGTCATTATCACTTTGTACAGAGTATATTAAACTCACGCCTAGAGTGTCCTGCCTGCCTGCCTGTCTGACACACCTTATTGAAAGAATAAGTGGATCTGAAGAAGGATAATTGATCACTAGCACTTAAGGGGCTGTATTATAAAGACAGTTAATGTTATTGAGAACTGTGTCTTGTGAAACATGATAGTTCAGTGGAGGTATGAGTGAAGCCATAGGTTCTTGGTCACCTAATATTAAAACATAAAAACAAAGGAGTGCCTTTTAGAGTGTTAAAGAGAGTAACCGAAGACAATAAAGTATTCCTTACAAAGGTTCTGAGTATAATAGTCACTTTTCTCCAAGGAGCACACATACTACTTCATAGTTCAACATGCTGGATAATTAGACTGTGTGAACAATGAATTAATGCATTATCAGATCTCGTTAATATACATAAACCCTACATACATACTGTATTAAGTATTCCATAAAATTGTGTTGATTTTTCATTGACATGCTTAAGGCTTAACATACCTTTGTATAGTCCTTTTAAAAATCTTTGAAACCAGAAACTTTAAATTATTAATTTAAAAACAATTTAAACATTTAAAATTTTTTCTGCTGCCAATGACAGTGATTCCTTGCTTACTTATCTTTTGTATTGAAATTAGGATGGTTAAGTAGTTATTAGAACTAAAACGAGAATGTTAATCCCATTCTGTTGCACCATTTTCTATCTATTTCTTATTTTGTTTGTAATAAAACTTTTCTACAGTAATAGGTCCTTGACTCTTGGAGCTTATAATGTCATTAAAAGAGACAAGGAAGGAAAGTACAGAAACAGGATGTATGTATATTACTTTGTGTTCCTATTAGATTAATGATACATAAATATACAATGTAACAATACAACTTATTTTATTTTTCTGATTAATTGAATGTCCTGGATCACCAACTTGATTTTAAAACCTTATTATAGCAACATTACAGATTTATGGTTACACATTACATTTCTTGATGTAAAGTTTAGTGTTTTAGTACGTAAAAAATTCGTATGCACGGCCCTGGCTGGTGTAGCTCAGTGCATTAAGTGTGGGCTGTGAACCAAAGGGCTGAGGTTCAATTCCCAGTCAGGGCACATGCCTGGGTTGCGGGGCAGGTCCCTAGTAGGGGACACTCGAGAGGCAGCCACACATTGATATTTCTCTCCCTCTCTTTCTCCTTCCCTTCTCTCTAAAAATAAATAAATAAAATCTTTAAAAATATTCATATGTATGTATAGACTCAACTTAAAATATATTTTAAAAATCTGCTTTACAAAAGGATTACAAAGGAACTACTTTATTTCAAGGCACTTATTTCAATATAATTTTGGGTGTTATGGGAGTATACTGAGAATAAACTTTATAAGGAGTTTACTTTGACACATATTTATTCCTCAATTAAATGATTTTAATATAACAATGATTTGATACCTTGCAAATTTAGTGATTTATTTAGAATAGGTGTAGCTAGACTCAGACTGAGAACCACTCTTTTTGGAACCTTGAATTACTGTGGAGTTAAGGTCTTAAAATAACTTAAAAGCAACTTCATACTGAATATTCCTAGTTATACTCAAGGGGTATTTCTGAAGAAATAAGTAGTGTTACACATCTGTATAATGCATAATAGTTGAGAAAATGCATTTTCAGATTCTTTGTATGATTTGAGCTTCAATCCATATTGCTAGGAAGAAGGTGAAGCACAGGTATATGTTATTCTACTTTACAAATAAAAGTTTAAGGTCAGAAAGGTGAATTCCCAACTATATCCATCAAATGGCCAGCCTTAGACATGTAAGTCCCAATTCTGTATTCTTTCTACTAGAGAAAACTTGTTAATTTTGATGGAGTTTAGGAGAGAAGATAATAAATGCGTATGAGAAGGTGGTTGACAGCATATAAGTAATAAATGAATAATACAGTAAATAAGTGCTATCAGAATCCATAAGAATTATAAAATTATGATGATTTGAAGCAATCAGGAAAGTGCTCCTGAAAGAGCACTTGGAAGTAAGCCTTGAGAAAGGTGTTGAAATTCAAGACGTGTTAAGAGAGATTCCATAGATAGAGGTTTAGGAATAGAAATGCCCAGGAAATATTCCTGATTTGGGAGAAAAGGAGATAGTAGACTATTCTTTTAGGTACCCACTGTATAAAGGACATTAAATGTAAGATTAAAAGAAAAAAAAAACTTAGGCAACTTAAAAACATTTTTTTAAAATAAAGAAATGCAAAAATATATACAACAGCAAAGAGAACAGTATTACTCCAAGTGGCCATTACTCAGCCTTAGGGGTAGTCTTTTTAGTTATGTATTGCAGTGTACATCACTAAGAGATAGGGGCTTTTTTTTTTTTTTTTTTTAAGATAGGGGCTTTTTTTAAAACCACAATACTGTTATCTCATACAAAAATTCACAATACTTTTTAAATATAAAATACCCTTAAAATACCAGTTCATTTTCAGACTTTCCTCACTCATCTCAAAGATGTGTTTTTGTAATCGGTGTGTTTAAATTGGGATCCAAACAGCATGCACATATTGTATTTGATTGAAATGTCCTTTGAATCTCTTTTCATCTGTGACAACCTTTTAAATTTCTTTTCCCTTACACCATTGGAAGAAACTGGATCATTTGGCCTATAGAAGTTTCAAAATTCTGAATTTGGTGTCATGTAATGTTCTGCCTGGCATTTAGATCTAGAGATATGATTACCTTCAAATTCCCCGTCCCCCCCTTTCTCGTATTTGTCTTTTTAGCATGATATTTTCTATGTGGGACTTTGTACTTTATATTGTATAACATTAGGAGAGGCACATAAAACTTGATTGTCTAACTTCCAGTGATAATAGGAATGATGAATAGGCTGTTGTAATCCTTATCCTTTAAACAGTTTTCAACCTTTCAGGGTGTTAATTCCTGTAGTTATTTCTTACCTAAATCCATTATTTCTTGAGGGTTGCAGATTGGCGATTTTTCTACTTTGGTCATTACTGAGAGAGAGAGAGAGATAGAGAGAGATGCATATTAGAATCTTTTTGTGCATTTCAGTTCCTCTACTTATGGGAAACAATTCAGTTTTGAAAAAGTGAGTTCATCTACAGATTCTGTTGGTTTTGACCGTTTGACCATACCTTATTGCTTATATATTAAGAATAATTACTTGTCATTTTTGAACAGTTTGAATTTCCAGAGTAGAGAATGATATCTTTTGGGCAGTTTTCCAATAGGTAAAGAGATTATCTTTTTGGGATGATTACTGTGTTACTGATTTAAGAACACAAACAAAGCAATATATGAATAAGTACAAATACCACATACTCTTTGAAAAGTGACATTGAAATTATGTAAGTGAAATTTTTATTTATAGGATGAACACAGCACCATAGTTTGTTTTGATACAAAATTATTTGTAGAAATAGAAATACCATGCTAATGTAGTTTTGTACTTGATGATAAATGTTATACCTGTATATTAACTGAGTATTTATATGAATATATGTAAATTGTTTAGAGTACTATAGTAACTATTTACACAAAAATTTATGATTGCATAGTATCTCTAGTCCTGTCATTAAAAATTTATTAAAAGTTTGTGATAATATTTCAGCAGATTTTGAGGAAAACTCTCATGGCCTTATATAGTGATTTTTATTAGTATGAGTTTTTTTTTTGAGCTGTTATCCATACGTAAATATGATAGGTTTGCTTGCATTTAACTAATCATTTTTTTATTGATTGGACATTGGAATGATTTCTGCTCTTCATATCTAGTTTTCTATATCTAGTTTTATGAGTAGTATTTCACTGAACATCTCAATTCTGAGGGTCTTTAATTAGAGGGGATTACTTTCTTAGGATAAATTTCTAAAGATGGGGATACTCAATCAAAGGGTACTTGACCTTGGTATTAGTTACAGCATTGTTTTCAGATTTATGATGTTTTGGCGTCACACAGCTTTGAGGATATTTATCAGCATGGGATTTTTAAAGAGTACTTCTATGGATATTTGTTGGCCTGTTACTTTTAAAAAAATAAATGCTATCTTATATTTTGGGAAAATCTTTAAAATATATCAACTTTTTTATATAATTGTTAACCTTTTAAAAATGACTTTTAGTAAGAAATGTCATTGAAATGAGGATCTTGATAAAGGATTTCTGCCTTCTTACATTGCCAGCTTGTCGGTACTGCAACTTTAATTTGAATCATGAGGTTATGCAGAGCATTTGTGACTTGTTTACATGCTTGCACTGCAAATTTTATTTTTTTATTTCTAACCGTTATGCCATACTATCAAAGTTTTTGCCATACTCTTTAGTAATACATTCAAAGTTTTACTCTAAATCCTTAAGAGTGAATCTTTCTGGCCACAGTTCCTACATGTAGCTGTAATAATAGTAATGTAGGTCAGGAATTACTAAAACTCCACTTCCTCCTTCTGTATAATTTTTAAAGAATTTAGAAGGAGTAAAATGATGTAATCAAAGGCAGTTAGGCAGTATCTATCCATTTGATTTGCATTTTCCCCTTTGTTCAGTATATCTGCCTCCAGGAATCCAGGCTGTAGAAATACCACCATGTATGCAGAAAGGAGATATGGAAGGGTTTACAGTTGTAGTGATATCTTTAACAGTGAAAAATAGAAACAATTTAAATATCTAGCAAGAGGGAAATTGTTAAGCAAGTTGTGGTACATTCATGTAATGAAATAAGCAATTATTCCCAGATATGTATTGACACTGAAAACTAGAAGAAGCAAAGTGTGAATCACATAGTGTGTATTGTCATTTTTTACAAAACAACTGTTAGATATATTTATGAATAGGAGGTTTAGAGGCAGATACACAGCATCTTAATATGGGTGTGTCTGGGATTTGGATGAAGGCATGGTCTTTCATTTTCTTATGTGCCTCTGTATTTAAATTTTGTATTATAAGTATGTATTATTTTGAATTTAAAAATACTTCTATTTAAAAAGAATGAGTAAGTGAATTTTTAACACTACACCATAGATATTAGGTGAATATTGGTTTTCAGAGTATTCAGAACATTTTGAAGACTTCTTTTGTAATCTCCTTCAGACCATTTAACAACCTCAGTTTGTGCCTTCTCTACTGAGTCTACCACACTGGGTCTCACAGCAGTGGCAACATGGAGCTAAATTGAGACCATGTGTAGGTAATGAGTGAAAAGCGGGCAGTATATCAAGAAGTAGTTGACTGTAGAAATATGACGAAGTAGAGTGTAATTGCAGGAAGAAGCCTTAGACCATGAAAATGCAAATTGTACTAAGTTCTAGGGAAAGTTTTGGATAAGAATTAGGATAAGGGTTATTATGAAAAAAGAGTTAGGATAAGGGTTATTATGAAAAAAGTCATCTCAAGTGGTGATTATGGTAAGAATAAAGGCATGGAAATGAGTTAGGTTGCAAGTATGCAAAGGAGAAGTTAATTTTAGTGTGAATTGTCCTCAGAAGTAGATTCACTACCCAGGTTGATCGATAGAAATGACCAGAATAGGGCTCAGGAGAATTGATATGACTAAAGAAGTTGAGAAAGTGATGTGTATAAATGCTAGGCCAAGGACCTTACAAATCAACTACCAAGGGTGAGTCATTAGTCCCAGTTGTATCAGTAGTTGGCCAAGTCACCATCACTTGGCTATTACCAGGCCAGACCTCCTGATCTTACACTACCTTAGGCTGTTGCTTATATTTCTTAATAAGCAAGACTTGGTTTAGTGTGAGGTTCGTATTTCTTAGCTTTACTGGTATTTCCAAGATTCGTTGTATCTTGGCACACTATAACACGTACAGATGTTGCTTGACTTACAATGAGCGTATGTCCTGATAAACCTTTAATAAGTTAAAAATATCATTAGTCAAAAATGTATTTAATGCACCTAACCTATCAAACATCATAGCTTAGCCTAGCTGGTTTCTACCGAATGCATATTGTTTTCCCACCTTTGTAAAGTCGAAAAATGGTAAATTGAACCACTGTAAGTTGGGACCGTCTATAGTTTTGAACATTGAAATGTATACTTCATGTTCAAATAGTCAGTGTGCCCTTAGTCTAGTTTAAATTACTTCTACACTTTTATCTACCCCTGTGCTTAGCATCTTCTGTACCACTGACTATATTATATAATGTTTAATCTCTAGTAATATTTTTAAATGATAGGGAAACTATATTTGAACTTGAAAGGGACATTTATTTTACTTAATTAAGCAAAACTTTTGTTATGACATGGAATCTAGATAGGATATATCTTATCCACAGGTTGTCTGTCTAGTATAAAAAAATATTTTATTGGCAATGACAAAAGAAAGAAATGACTCTCAGTTAAAAAAAGGCAACCAATTGATGTTTCTCTCTCATGTTGATGTTTCTCTCCCTTTCTCCCTCCCTTCTTTCCCCTCTCTCCAAAAATAAATACAGTAAATATAGTCTTTAAAAAAAGACTTTATGTGTATAGCCAATAAAATTAGTGCTTATAATTTTAAATTGATTAAAAGGAAAAGAATAAATGGAATTCTCCTTGATGCAACTTTTTTCCCTCCAGACCAGAATCTGTAGAAGCTAGCCCTGTGGTAGTTGAGAAATCCAACAGTTACCCCCACCAGTTATATACCAGCAGCTCGCATCATTCACACAGTTACATTGGTTTGCCCTATGCGGTAAGTGTCAAGCATTTCTCTAGAAGGGTATTTTTTATATCTAGAGGTTGAAAGTATGTGTGTGGTACTATGCTTAAAACTGAATACTTAAAAGGCATACTTGTTTTATACTGTCTAAACAATTAGGTATATAATTTATAGTTTGATATTTCATTGTTGTAACTATTGAAGGGATTAAAATTTAAGAGGAATTCTTTAGAAGTGTTATTGTTACTATTATTTTGTATTTTATGCTGTTAGCTTGGTGTTAAAATCTATTTCTTCATAAAAAGACTGTAGGTAGAGTTGTACTATCTACCATTAATTCTAAGTTACAGAGTAATTTTTATAGTAAATTATATAGTTTCCATTTATTGAGCACTTATGTGCCATACTCTGTGGTAAGAATTTTTATATATATACCTCATTTAATCTTCAAAAACCACCTCATGAGATAGATATAATTTTCATTTCTACTTCATAGCTGAGAAAATGAAAGCTTATCTGAGTTAACTCATTTAATATTGCATAGCTAGTGCGAGGCAGAACTTATATTGGAACAGTTGCAAAACTGGACATATATGGGATATTGAGGTACAATTATGAGAGATTTTTTACTCTGACCAGAATTAAAAAACACTCAATTTTTTAAAATCTCCTATTAATACTTTATAGTGATAATATGTCTTTTGTAGTTGTTTTATTATTTTTTAGCCTCTACATTCCTGAGTATTTTGTTTTGTTTTGTTTTGTTTTACTTCTGTTCTCACATCTTGTACCTGCCTTTATCTTGAAAGTGGAGATATGTGACTATAGGACTGTGAAGATACCTTCTGATTTGGGGGGTGAGGGAGTGGAGTTTGAAGGAAGTCATTGTGAAGGTGACCAAGGTTGTAGCCTGACATTTTTACTTAGTAGTATAGTTTAATATTTAGCTTCACAAGTCATTATTTTAGAGCTGTTAAGGAAGAAATGGTCCAGTTTCATATCTGTTGAATATTCAGATTAAGGATTGAATTTTAACTTGCTTATTAGCTCATATCATTGTTGAAATTACATTGTACTGTATTTATGTTCAATAATCCAGGACCATAATTATGGTGCTCGTCCTCCTCCAACACCTCCGGCCTCCCCTCCTCCATCAGTTCTTATTAGCAAAAATGAAGTAGGCATATTTACCACTCCTAATTTTGATGAAACTTCCAGTGCTACTACAATCAGCACATCTGAAGATGGAAGTTATGGTACTGATGTAACCAGGTGTATATGCGGTTTTACACATGATGATGGATACATGATCTGTTGTGACAAATGCAGGTAAAATATTTCACACCATTAGTTTATTTTTGTTTAATGAATGCATTTTAAAATGAGACTTCTGCTACTATCATTGCAGTCCGTTTTGTTCCTAAAAAAGCCCCTATGGGAAGAAGCTATCTTAAAGTTGATTAGAACTCCTCATTATTAATTGAGTATTAGGCAGTCAGTTTCAATAATTATTCATATAGGATCACATTTCTCTTTTCACTCATTTAATAGTAATATAACAACGTAAAGTAGTAGACAAGATAGAATTGAGAGGAGAATTGAGTCCTTTGTATTTCCTTTGGAATTATTTGTGCTGTGTAATCAACTGTGATTTTCCAGTTTGGGGGAAATTATACATTTTGATTGATGTTTGTTTGACCTGACTCTCTCACCTCCTTTTGACTTGAACCTTGCAGCACTCTGGAGTCTCCTTGAACCAGAACCACAGTCTCCCCTCCCCCAACCCTGGTTCAACCACCAAGAAAGACCTCTTCCCCTAGAGAAGGTGTGATTGGGACAGAAAGTGGGGCTTTGTTTTCTTTTTTCTTTCTTTTTTTTGTTCTTTTTTCTTTTTTTGGTGGGAGGGCGTTGGGGAGGATGGAGAGGGAATAGTAGGACTTCAGCTTGAAAGTTACTGAATCCATCCCCTCTATAGTGTGGGAATCAAAAAGTATTTAAGCAGTACACTGTAGAAGTTAAGAAATTTTGATAGCTTTACAGAATTCCCTGAGTCTGGTCTTTATTGCGTAGCTTTGTTACTTGATTTGAAATAGTCCAGCATATATAAATATTTGAGTGTGCGTGTAAATATGCATCCTACAGCCAAATATGTTAATTTGCATTATTTTGTAATAGTGTTCCCATTTATTAGATTAAGTTATTAGGGCTTGGGTGTTAGTGATTATAAACATGCAGTTAGGGTTATATTTCCAAAAGTTGATTTACCTTTGCTAAAAGGGGGAACAGTAGTCTTAAGTGAAATGTGAAATTTGATAATATTTCTATGGAAAGTTGTTACTTTAATACTTGAGTTAATATGAATAAAACCATATTGTGGTACTCTTCAGATTTAAAAACAAATTCTCATTACCTGTGACACCTGTCAGTACCATGAGCGGTCACTTAAGTAAATTTACTCATGAGGTAAATTTAAAAATTAAAAATAAGTATTAACTTGTTTTCCTCATTATTTTCAACTAGTTACTTATTAGAAAATATCAATTCATATTTTAACCAGTAATATAAAAGAGGTTTCTTTTAACTGGTTTTGTCTAATGTGATAGATTACATATCATTTTCAGTGTTTTTATTTTAATGCACAATCTAAACAGTGTTTTCTTTTGATTTAATTACAATGATCTATATATAATATAGTTATCCCTATTAGAAAATAGTGAAATAGTCTTTAGGATTTATACTTATCTACAAATTTTTAAAGGACCAGTATACCCTTTTTGGGTTACTCAAGGTATTTGCTTTTCAGTGTTCTCTTTGTTAGGAATCTAATTTTTTATCATTCTATTTTTCTGCTGCTTAAATTGTAGTATACAGCAGGCTTAATCTTTTCTCCTCTGTTCTTGTTTGACATTGCCTCTGTGTATTTTCATGTTTCTGTTGCCCATACTCACCTCTTTCAAGTGTGACTCTGATCATTTACTCATTTTCTAGTTCTTTTTCCTCTGCTGCCTGCATGATGTCATTGCCTACTCCTCAAATAAAAATTAATTTGTTATTCTGACCCTCCTTGTTAGGTGCTCTGCCTTTGGTTTTTTTGTTTTTCGGGTTTTTTTTTTTTTTTGCTTTCCTCCCCACATCTTTGATATATACATACCATTGCCTTCCACATTCTACCAGTTCTTGTCCCAAGATTCTCAATTTATAAGTGAAGAACAATATGATAGCCATTAATTTAATAGCTTTATATGTTAGAAGTAGCTAATTATTATATAAAAGAATAAGACTTTTTAGAAACAGGCATATATATAAATTTTAGACCAGTCAAAGTCTTGGCAATAAAATACAATAATAATAACAAATAGAGAAGTTTGTCTCAAGCTGGACCATGTATTCCATTAAAAATAATTAGAGAACAGAGAACAGGTTTTAATCTCTGTCCTCATGGAATGCTTATTGGATTCTTTAGTTTGATGTCCTCTGCCACCATTCTAGTTCTGTCCTTTAACTCAGGTCTGGAATTTTGCTAAAGCCTCTTACTTGTTTTCTCTGATTGATTAATTGATTGATTGATATACATCTCATAAGTGCAGAGTAATCTAAACCTACTCCCCTTACCCCACCAAACACAGTCTCATTTAAAGTCATTCTATTTCAGTTTTTTAAAAAAATATTTTTAAATTTACTGATTTCAGAGAGACGAAGGAAGGTGGGGGGAGAGAGAGAAATATCTATTTATTGTTCCACTTATTGATGCATTCATAGGTTGGTTCTTGTATGTGCCCTGACAGGGCATTGAGCCTGCCACCTTGGTGTATCAGGACAGCGCTCTAACCTGCTGAGCTACTTAGCCACGGCTTGCTTTCAGTTTCTTTACTTTTTTGAATTTACAGTGTGTATCATCAAAGCATCTAGTTATTACCTGTTGCCAGTTAGAGGAAATCTACACACATCTTGACGTTTCAAGTCTTATATAATCTGACTACACATTACTAATCTGTGTTCATCCTTCTCTGTTTTTCAAAATGAACATTCCTCTTCATAGATGTTAAGCACTTTCTGGCTGTTGCTCCTCCTACCTGCCTACTTGAAGAAATCATTGCTATAATAACGAATCTTTTCTTCCTAATTTCTTAAACAAGGTTCTATTCAAGTTCACTATTCTCCAGGGTGCTTTTCCCATTAACTCCAAGTAGTGCGGCCCTCTCTACTTTGTGATTGCTAATAGTATTTATAATGTATATCTTTTACAGTTTAAAATTGTATTTTCTTTGTAAGTTTACATTATATATAATATCCTATATTTGTCCTCTTTTTTTGGAAGATTATTTTTAGATAGAGGGGAAGGGAGGGAGAAAGAGAGGGAGAGAAACATCCATGTGCAAGAGAAACATCGATCGGCTGCCCCCCCTCCACAGTCCGAACTGGGGGCCTGGCCCACAACCCAGACATGTGCTTACCGGGAATTGAGCCAGAGGCCCTTCAGTCTGTGGGAGGATGCCTACCCCACTGAACCACACCCATCAGGGCTGTCCTCTTGTTCTTACATCTCAAAGTTTTATCTCCCTCAGGATCTATTTTTATGAATTCCTCACAGCACATTTTGGTACTTTTACAGTACTATACTGAAAGTAGGCACCTAACTAGTAGTTAAATGGAATATCACATCTTCATTTAAGGATGATTTTAAAAATACTTTATATGTTCTGCTGTGTTGTTTTTTTTCTTTTTAAGTGTTTGGCAACATATTGACTGCATGGGGATTGATAGGCAGCATATTCCTGATACATATCTATGTGAACGTTGTCAGCCTCGGTAAGTTGTGCATACCAATAAAATTGCCAATAATTTTCTGAGCTAACCTTTGGTTAATAGAAGTTTATGTATGGATTCTAGATTTAAAAAAATAAATGGATACTATATTTCATCAATTCTAGATACCCTTTTCATTTTTATGGGTTTTTTGTTTGTTTGTTTTTATATTCTGATATCTCTAAAATCAGGAAGAATCTTTCCATTGGTTTACTTTGTAGCATTTTTACTTTATTAATGATGCATAAAATAATAATGCATCTTCTAAGTGATGGCATGGTTTTTCACAGGAATGCACTATGTTAAAGAGTACTAGGAGGACATTACCTTAGTTACAGAATTTTGTAAATCGATACTATTTCCACCTGTTTGCAGTAGTGTGTCCCCCCCATCCCACCCCATTTTGGTGTTTTTAAAAAATCTTTTTATTATGGACATTTTAAACCTGTATAAAAATAACATACTATAATGAACTTGCATATTTCCATCACCTTTCTTCAATAATTGTCAGCAATCTCTTTTCATTTATATTGCCATGTATTTCTTCTCCCCTTCACATACTATTTTAATGTAAATCCCAGATATGTTATTTCATTCATATATATCTTATGTACTTAAATATATATTTATTTATGTATATGTGTGTAAAAGAATTATTTAAAAATAATCATGACCATAAAACCGTTATCACACATGGAACAAAATCTGTTATCTTTTAGCCACTGCTAAAATACTGATTGATTGATATACATCTCATAAGTCCAGAGTAATCTAAACTTAACTTCCCTTACCCACACCAACCACAGTCTCCTTTAAAGTCATTCTTTAAATCCATTAATTTATTAAGAGTTGCATGTTAGTGACTTGTTAATTCTATTGCTCATCACTTATTAGCTGGAATATTTCTATAGAAAAACATGTCCCTATATTAATTGTTCAGTTCTTTTAAGGTATATTTCAACAAAGAAAGGCAGGATGGATGCTTTGGATTCTTAGCCTCTATTTACCAGTTTTTAGAATCATGAAAAAAGTTTTTAAGGATCATTATGAACTCACAGATTGAAACATATTGGATGTCAGTCTATTACATCTTTATTGATGTTCAAATTTTGCCCCATTTTTGGTTGATGGGAACCTCTTCCAGTTGGCTCTTGGGTCATTTTGACAGCACCCTAGTAGTACCTGATAGTTTTTGTGCTACCTGATATGACAAGATGTCTCAAGCTTATCTTATACTTCTGTTCTCCAAATTCAGAAGTGGTTTTCGAGACCAGAATCTCAAAGAGATAGTCATGCTCCTTCCTATTGGATTGATCACTGTCGCTACATCTGTTTTAGCAGACAAAGCTAGGAAATGTTTTGTCTCTTTGTTTATTTTTATGATAAAATACATGAGTTTGAACAGATAATTGCAATTAAACTTAGGAATACAGGGAAAATAAATAAATTTTATTTAACCTTTTTACTGAGGTAAAATTGGTATATAACATTATATAATCATCAGGTGTATATCAGTGTAATTTGACATCTGTATGCCACTTAACCATTTCTCCGTTTCATCTATATCTCCTTTTATCCTGGTTCTCAGCAACACAGACAATAATGTAATTAGAATATCGTAATTACTGGTACTCACTTTATTAACACATTTCATACTGCATAGAAATCTCTAAGACACACGCCAGGGACCGCAGGTTTTTGGGCAACTGCACGTTAATTAAATCATCTCGTGATGCGGTCCTTAACAGATGGCGCACGAAACACGAGAAAACTCGTGAGCGGTACGAAAAGTGTTAATCCCGTAGAAGAACACAACACTCAATAGTAGTAATACCAACACTAGTACCAATAATATGATTATGTTAAACAGTTTAGACTTCTTATTCCTTAGTTTTCCCAAAGGACTTATTGTTAATTTATTGTATTTAAAGTCTGAAAAAATTGCACTGTGTGGTTATAACACCAACTGGATACAGAGTTATGCTGATTATATTAGTTTTGTTTTGATTTTAAAAAATTAGAACTTTTATTTTAATCGTAGATTCATATGCAGTTGTGAAGTAGTAATACAGAGATCCAGTTTTTCCCAGTAATATCCTAGAAAACTATCAATACGATATCACAACAAGACTGTTGACAAAACATTTTCAGCACAAGGATCCCTCATGTTGTCTTTTATAGTGACACCAACCTCCCCCTTCCTATCCCTCCCATCCCTGACCTCTGGTAACCATTAATCTGTACTCCGTTTCTGTAATTTGTCATTTCAAGAATTTTACATGAATAAAATCATGCAGTATATGACCTTTGGGGATTGGCTGTTTCAGCCAATTTGCTGCATGTATCAGTATTTCATTCTTTTTTACTGATGAGTAGTGTTCTGTGGTATATATGTACCACAGTTTGTTTAACCATTCACCCATTGAAGGACTTTAGGTTATTTCTACTTTTTGACTGTTACAAATGAAGTTGATAGGAATATTTGTGTACAGGTTTTGAACCTAAGTTTTGTTTTCTCTGGGATAAATGCCCAATAGTGAAATTGCTCGGTCATGTGTTAGTTTAATAAGATATTATGGAACTTTTTTGTAGAGTAGTTGTACCAGTTTACATTCCTACCAGAAATATATGAGTAATCCTATAGTTTTTTTATTTTTAAGGATTGCTTTTTATACTATATTCTATAATTATATATTGGTATAATTATTCAAGAAGAGTCCCATCATTCTGAAGTCAAATATTTAAAACAAAATATATTCAAGTAAGTCTAATTTCTATCCCTGTTCCTTATGCCCCGAAGTAACAACTTAAAAAATTTACCATTTTTCCATTGTTTTCTTACTAGAATCAGATATATATGTATTTATTTGTATTCCCCTCCTTACCTAGGTAAGCAGTAGCATACAGAGTTTTTGCCACATTTCTTTTTTTCTCTTAAAAATATATGCTGAAGATCACTACATAGTATATAGAGATTGACTCATTTCTCTCTATTGCTTCAAGGTGCTCCATCTTTTTCATGTACTGTAGTTCATTCACTCAGTCCCCTTTGAGTGGACATTTCAGTTGTTTCCAGTCTTTTGTCATTGCAAATAGAAACAAGATTGTTCAATAAAAGGGTAAATGTAAATGCAAAGTTTTGTCAGACATCACCAAATTTCCCTCCATTAGGAGCTCTACCATTTTGAATCCCCACCAATAATGGATAAGCATGTCTATTTTCCCAAGCCTCACAATAGAGTGTTTGACACACTTGGATTTGCCAGTTTAACTAGATGAGAAATGGTAATCTTAGTGTCATACTTTCCATTTCTTTACTGTGAATGAGGCTTTTCTGAGTGATTTTGTTTTACTTTATAACACCAAGTATTTTTTGATACTTTGGTAAATATCTGTTGATGAATTCAGTAAGAGCTGATTAAAAACTCACCTTTAGGTAGGGCAGTAGGTTTCTTATCTCATTCTGTGATGACTAGAATAGTTACCAGTGATGCAATAGAATAGTTACTGTACATATCCTGGTAGACCTAAGGCAAGCCTGTTAACTGTGTTGTAGGCATTCCAGTCTAGAGCCCTTAGTCTTCCATCTAAAAATAACTATCTAGTGTTATCTGACCTAATAAGTTAGAGAGTAAAACATGGGGGGAGGAATAAAACAATTACTATTTATGATGTAATGTATTTTATGAGTAGAGGCTGGAGGAGGTTAATGAAATATTTTACTTAATTGTTAAATGTTTAGTGTTTATTATTTCAAAAGTGGAAATAATTTTAGGCAAATGGTGTAATGCAAATAGATTCTAATTTAGTGTCATACATTTCTTTTAAGAAATTTAATTTGCCATTTTTGTTACATATGTTACATTGTTAACATTTTTCCAGACTTTTTGATTTAAATATTAAATTTTAAAAAAAGATGTACTAGTTTCTATGTAAAAAATTATTTTCTTAACAGTTCAATTATAGTCACTAAACTGGCATCAAATGCTAATGATGCTAGGTCAAGTCCAGTGTAAGGCAAGGGATAGTATATATGTTTTATACTGTTGGTTTTCCCGTGAGAACATTAGAGAATTTGTAAGTTTATCATATTTAAAACAAACCTTTATATTTAAATTCATGAAAGTTTGATAAATAATAATCATGTTAATATTTTAATGTAGGAGTTTGGACAAAGAGAGGGCGGTGCTACTACAACGTCGGAAAAGGGAGAATCTGTCAGGTGGGTGAGAGGGTCTGCACTAAACTAGGGCTGGTGTGATTGCGAGAGTAAGCAGCTTGCATATTTTTAGTCGGATATAAACACCTTGTTGAGGAATACTGATTATATGTAATTTACCATCTCAAATACAGATTTTACATAGGGAAACTAGAGGACAATAAAAAAAATTTTAAATCATTCATAGCTTTCTATATATAGGTAACCTATTGATTTAAAGAAGTTAAAATACGCTCTTCAGAAAGATGGGGATCCATTAGTTTATCATTTGGAATCATGTTTCTTTCATTTTTAGGAACAGAATTTAGAAGTGTTACATTTGCTACAACTTTCATTTTGGTTTAAAACATGTTGATGCCAATATAGCTAGTTTTGAATACTGATAGTTTATTGAACTACTCCTGTTTGATTGACATTTGGGTTATTTCTACTGTTTTTGTTTTTAATACAAATAGTACCTTCAGTGAAACCCTCCTGGATAAGTCTTTTTGTACTTTTGCCATTTTGTCTTTGGATAGTTCCCTAGAAATGGGAGTGTTGGGTGTTAGTGCATATATAATTTTTCTAGATATACCCTTTAGAGGGAATTTCGAATTTCCACTGGCAATGTATGCAAATGCGTGTTTCCCACAGTCACTCCATCTGAGTGTGTTGTCAGACTTTTGTATCCTTTCTAGTGTAATGTATGACAACTGACGTTTGCTTGCATTTAAAGGTACCTTAATATGAGTGAAGTAAGTGAAGAAGTGGAAAAAAAGATTATTCTTCAGAAAGATGAATATATAATAGTTTCTCATGTGGAATGCTCTTTTATTGTTTGAAATAGAAGTATTACACATGCATTAATTTTTATTTTGCTTTTGAAGATGGTGATACTAGTGCAACTGAGAGTGGTGATGAGGTTCCTGTGGAATTATATACTGCATTTCAGCATACCCCAACATCACTTACTTTAACTGCTTCAAGAGTTTCTAAGGGTAATGATAAAAGAAGGAAAAAAAGTGGGGAGAAAGAACAAAGCATTTCAAAATGTAAAAAAGTAAGTTTTTCATTTTTTTAGATCAGTAAGATAGAAAGTGGTGGGAGCTGAAAGGAATTTTACAGGAATTACTATATTTTTATATCCTTTCAATTTTTAGCAAATGTTTTTCTATGGTTGCAATGGTGATCACACAGAAAACTTAGACTTTTTCTCAGCATTATATCATAAACACATTTTCATGTTCTTACATAGCCTGTATTCTATTTTTAATAGTAGAATAGTATTCTGGTAGATGACTTTATTTATTTAAACATTTCCCTAGTTTTTTTTTAGATTTTATTTATTTTTAGAGAGAGGAGAAGGGAAGGAGAAAGAGAGGGAGAGAAATATCAATGTGTGGTTGCCTCTTGCATGCTCCCTACTGGGGACCTGGCCCTCAACTCAGGCACATGACCTGATTGGGAATCGAACTGGTGACCCTTTGTTACGCAGCTTGAGCTCGATCCACTGAGCTACACCAGCCAAGGGCTACATTTCCCTACCTAGTTCTTGTGATATTGGTTATACCAAACTTTTTGTTATTGTGAGACTTCAGTAAAAAGCTGCAGTAAACCAATTGATTCTTAAGCTTTAATTATATCCAAAACTCAGAATTCCATTTTATTTCAGGCCTTTCGTGAAGGATCTAGAAAATCATCAAGAGTTAAGGTAAACATGTTAAATTTAAACCCTTAATAGCACCTGTCAGCTATTCAGGAGTTTACTAAGTGTTATTTGTTCATAATTTTTGTGCTTTTTTCATTGTATGTCATTTCACTGCTTATTGTTTTTATTGGAAGTGGAGCCAAGAGAATTCTGATCAGATAAATATACCACTGAATTTATTAACACTGTTTAAAAAGAACCAAAAGGCAATATATCAGCAATTTCTAATATTAAAGTTTTGGGTAATCTGAATTTCCATTATTATTGCATTCCATGTCCCCAGTACATTAGGTGTTAATGTACTAGACATATGAATGCAAAATCACATTTGGAATTTGAAAATTTGCTCCTTTGCATAATTCAGATTCTAGTGATTTAGTTGTCAGTTATAAAATACTATAAAATTATCATAGATCACCATATAAGTACAAACTAGTACTTGTACCTTGAATTAATTAGAATAAATCCTCAATTTCGTAGATGCCAAGATAGCTGAGAGAAGCAAGGTTCCCCACCGCTGCCTCCCTCTGAGAGAGGGGTTTGTGTTGCATCACAGAGGTCAGCTGTATGGTGTTACTATAGCTTTTAAATAGGCAGTAAAAACTAGTGGGTTTTTCAGATTGTCAGATGTTAAAATAGGATGTGAGGAGCACATTACAGTATGTCTGTTATCCACATGGTATAATAATGATTATTCATAATAATTATTCATAGTAATTTATTATTTTCCATGCCTAGAAAACAAATCATTATAAACAGTTGTTCAGTGATTATTTGGTATACCCAATACCCAGTGATCTTGGGTATTTTGTAAGTCTTTCTCAAGAGTGTTAATGCATGGTGTCACTCAGCATACATTAAGTCCAGAGTTTCATAAAATGTTCTTTATATTAAAGTTAGGATTTTACACTTACTATGTTAAACTTGGTTTTATGGTATTTTCTCTGACACAGAATAAAAAGATTTGAAAAAGTTTTTGGAATAAGCTGTTAAGAAAAATTGGTACTCCAGCAATTTTCCTTTCTTCCCAATTTATCTAATCACTTCAGTGGCAGGCCTGATGAGGAAGAAACATGTTTTACTTAGCTGAAATATTTTCATTTATTACATAGAGTAGTGAGTCTTTGTGCATCTTTTAAAAATAGCTTTTTCTTAACTTGAAGGTATTTTTAAAATTATTACAGTTTTAATATATAAATCTGTAGCATTTATAAGATTCAAGAGATATAGAAGAGCTGTATTAAAGATACACCATGTCAGTATACAGGGCTTTTTTCAGGGTCGGGGGAGACACAAAACAGAAGAATTTGAAAACTGAATAGATGTCTTTTAAAAAGCTGAGGGAAGACTTACTATGTAGTGTCTCATTTGTATAAAAATCTGTTCTTTATCAAGTGATCATTAAAGTGTAGAATAAGTACATAAAATATCAATTAGTGAAATAAACCTATCCCCACCAAATAGTTGAGCAACGTACTCTACAGTCGATGCCAGGGTTAGGGATGTCAACTCCCTATCCAGTTAAAAATTTGAGTATAACTCTAGACTCCCCCAAAACTTAAGTTGCCATTTGATGTCTGAGGAGACTTGGTCCCAGGGTCCCCTACGGATATCAAGTCCCCTATTAAAATGCCATAGATCAGTGCATACAGTCAGCCCCTGTATCTGCAGACTCCCAACTAGAGGTTGAAAACAACATAGGTATTTATTGAAAAAAATCCACATGTAAATGGTTCCATGCAGTTCAAACCTGTGTTCACAGTTCAATTGTAGTTTGCTTTACTGGAGAAAAGAATATGGAAGGTTGACTGATGGTAAATTTTAGTGTTTCTATATACATGTAAATGTCTAACAGGATATATAAGGGTCCTGTTAGGACTCTTTGTGAAATCTCTTTATGATGTTAAAATTTCAGTTATTTATAGATATTGTCAGTCTCTAAAATAAAAAATTTCACATGCTGTCTTTTAGGTTGTTCATATAGAAAAAATTTGTTTCTCAAAGTTTAATATTGTACAAAGAAAACAGTGAATAGCATTTACAACTAAAGTGAATTTTCACATGTTAAATTTGTTATAAATTTGAATTATGCTAATAAGAAGATAAAATGTATGTTCTTGTTATCAGCATTAATTGATTTTAATCCAAAGATTGCAAGTAAGAACTATTTGTGGGAGTTCTGGTTTTATATAAATTTTTTAAACATATGGCAACTGTGCTTTTCTACCAATTGCATCCCAGTGGAAGAAAGTTCCCCATTTTGTTTTGTGACATTTAGAAGAGAATGGTAACTTTATTACTTGGCATTTATTCTTACCTTATATGCTTTAATAGGGGCTGTAGAAAAGGAGTAAGCACTTAAGCTTGAAGGTCCTTTCCCTCATTATGAACCTTGAATTTAGACTATGGACCATTTGGGTCATTTCACATTCAGTAAAACATTCACGTGTCAGATTTATACTGTGGACAACTGGAATTACACTAAATTAAGATATCAAAGTACATTTTTGTTATAAAACATTAAAATTTTAGTATTATATAAAAAATAAGTTTATACTTAATATGCAGTATGTGTAGTTCACATAATAATCACACATTTATTCTGGTTCAATAGAACTGTGAGTACAGAATAGATATTGTCAGTCTCTAAAATAAAAAATTTCATTTGCTATCTTTTTTTAACCATTAGCCGACAGTAACTGCAAATCTTCAGGTTTGCAATTTTTTGATAGCCTCCATTGGCTACAGTAGTGACAGTGAAACTTGAATTTCGACTATTCCAACTTAACTTAGCTTCCTTCGGTTTTCCAACTCATATTTGTGTAGCATGCAGTATAAAAATATAGTAAGCTGCTCATTTATGGTCTTTTCACTAGGACCAACTTAGCCTAATATTATTTCTAGTTTATATTTTATATAGATTGTCATTTTGTGCATGTTGTGTGTGTATGTATAAATGCTTTAAGTCTCTGGATGCTTAAATCTATTGATGCTTAGTTTGCTGTGATTTTAGGGTTCAGCTCCAGAGATTGATCCTTCATCTGATGGTTCAAATTTTGGATGGGAGACAAAAATCAAAGCATGGATGGATCGATATGAAGAGGCAAATAATAACCAGTATAGTGAGAGTGTTCAGAGGGAGGCACAAAGAATAGCTCTGAGATTAGGCAATGGAAATGACAAAAAAGAGATAAATAAATCAAATTTGAATACCAACAATTTGCTCTTCAAACCTCCTGTAGAGGTAAATATATCATTTGCCAAAAAGTAATGAAACAAAACCCTTTTTCTGCTGTATATCTTAAGTAGTTAGACTAAAAGCATTCAGGTTTAATTAATCTCCATATTTCTCTGATTTTAGAGCCATATACAAAAAAATAAGAAAATTCTGAAATCTGCAAAAGATTTGCCTCCTGATGCACTTATCATTGAATATAGAGGGAAATTTATGCTAAGAGAACAATTTGAAGCAAATGGGTATTTCTTTAAGAGGTATGTTCATTTATTTCTCCATAGTAGTCTTCTATTATTATATATTGAATTTTGGCTACTTTAGCAAGATGCTGTGTTTATATGTACATAGTTTTTGTAAGTGATCATTTTATATTTAAAACTGTAGTATAGTTGAACAGTGACATTTGAACTATAATAAAATATAACAACATAAAAATGCAGAGATATATTCATTAGTCTCTTACCCATTTTTATCTTGCTGGCACTAAAAAATCTACTTCAAAGATAAACTGCAGCAATATATGCAGATGTTAATTAAAAACTCGATTACCTGAGATTAAAAGGAACTGTATCAATCCAGGACCTTTCCTAATTTCTTGTAATATAATTGCTAGAACTTGAAAAGACCATTGGTGACTGTCATAGGCAAAACCACTTCCTCTTAATTGGTGTTTGATTTGACCCTACATTATTAACACCATTTTTAACTCCCACTTTCTGGGTGTGGAATAGCTTTGGAGGCCTTTTCTGTGGTTTGTAATTTTCTGGGGGAAATTGATGTGATCCTGTCATAGCCATGCTTTGCTGAGGTATCGAAGTTTCATGTTTGTATCTCTAGGTAGATAACATTCTCAGTCTGTATACTATTATTATTAAAAATATTTCTTGTTGTTTATATCTCTTGTTGTTTCTTGAGTTTTTACTTAAGATACAAAAGATATATGAGACTCCCTCACTTTTACGTAGCAGATTTGACAGAAACAGTGTTATAAATGAAACACTTCAATAATGCACTATGAGGTGGGGACTTTATTTTTTTTATTTTTTATTTTTTTAAAGATTTTATTTATTTATTTTCAGAGAGAGGAGAAGGGAGGGAGAAAGAACAATGTATGGTTGCCTCTCACATGGCCCCCACTGGGGACCTGGCCCGCAACCCAGGCATGTGCCCCGACTGGGAATCGAACTGGGACCCTCTGGTTCCCAGCCCGCGCTCAATCCACTGAGCTACACCAGCCGGGCGAGGTGGGGACTTTAAAGCCATCCAGTTATGAGTCCTCTGTAAAGGCAGTTGTACTTGCTTTTTACCTTTCTTTGTAAATTTGATTTCTACCTCCAATTAATTACCTTTGATTTATGTAAGGTTATAGGAACAGATAAAAATCTCACTAGCATGAACAAATCTTGTGGTTAAGAATGGGTTCTGTTATTGAACTGCTTTTTAATCAGCTTGTGGCTTCACTGCTTAGTGTGAGTCTTTTAGAAGTTTTAAACTCAAAATGTTAATAGTTTATAATGCATTTCTTTCTTTGTAGACCATATCCTTTTGTTTTATTCTATTCTAAATTTCATGGGCTAGAAATGTGTGTTGATGCAAGGACTTTTGGGAATGAGGCTCGGTTCATTAGGCGTTCTTGTACACCCAATGCAGAGGTAAGCTTATAGAAACCTTTTTTGGGGATGGGTTGGGGGTGTGTGGAACCTGAGTATTAACCCCAGTAGTTTGGGGTAGCCTAAAAATACTTTTTAACCATTGATGCATTTTTAAAAAATTTTTATTTATTTTACATTTAGAGAGGGGAAGTGGGGTAGAAAGAGAGGGAGAGAAACATCAACACATGGTTACTTTTTGAGCATCCCCCACTGGGGAATCCAGTCCGCAACCCGGGCATGTGCCCTGACTGGGAATCGAACCAGCAACTCTTTGGTTCTCAGGCCAGTGCGCAATCCACTGAGCCACACCAGGCAGGGCCATTGATGCATTTTATACTACAGCATCTGTCCATTGTGAAAAGTTAGATGATACTGGCTTTGCAGTCTTAAACATTAATACTTTGCACATTAAAGATGTTCCCTCTAAGAGGAAATATTAGACTTCTGTTTATCCTAGAAGCTCTGTAAGTGTGGGTCAGATATATGTTCTGATTTGATCAAGGTAGATGACAAAGCTGAAAGCTGAAATAGCTTTTGTATGTGCTACAACAAAATTGTGTTTTAATGTGGAAAAATACTTCTAATTTTATAATTATATAATGTTACAGTTAAGAATGTAGATTTTGAAGCCAGACTTAATAGATTCATGCCTTCTCATTGACTAACTGAATTTATAACCTTGTCTATGCTTCAATTTTACCTGTAAAAAGGAGTTATCATGTAAAGTACCTAGAACAGTGTCTGTCATCGAAAAGTATAGAGTTAACTGTATACACCATTACTGCATTTCATCAAAGATATTGTCACTTTAAAAATTCCCAATTTCAGAGATACCAAAAGGTGAAAAAATATGCATTGTAGAGTTGATGAAGTATGTTTTCTTTTTACTACTTCATAGTGGGCTATAGAGCTTACATCAAACTTGCATTGATGTAATCTTTTTCCCAGTGTAATTAATGCCGCATTTTCTATGTTGTATTTGTGAATTACTTTGAAATGAAGAGTTTTCTAAATTGTAGGTAAGATGCTTCTAAGGGTAGCAAATAACCTATAGAAATATAAAATTATTCTGTTAACAGGTGAGGCATGAGATTGAAGATGGAACCATACATCTTTACATTTATTCTATACAAAGTATTCCCAAGGGAACTGAAATTACTATTGCCTTTGATTTTGACTATGGGAACTGGTAAGTTCAGATTTGTAAATAAGTTATCTGTTGTTTCAAAACAGTTCCTTAATGTCCTCGAAAAATTAGTTTGTCCTTTTTTTATAGCTTTTTATTTTTCATGAGACAAAGTACTTGAAAACAAGCAGTTTGGTATCGGGATCCATTACAGCAATGCCGCTTAGTTCTCTTCCAAATTTTCCTTAATTACTATTGTAATGAAAATGCTAATGGACTGGTAATCCTAAATCAGCTGTACAACACTGACCTTGTTTTGGTTTTTTTTTTGAAGATTTTACTTATTTATTTTTAGAGGAGAAGGAGGGGAGAAAGAGAGGATGAGAAATATCAGTTTCTTTGTTGCTTCTAGTGTGTGCCAGTGACCTTTTGCTTTGCAGGATGATGCCCAGCCAACTGAGCCACACCAGTCAGGACAAATTTTCCCTTTTTTTTTTTTTTGACTTTGTTTTTGTAGAATTTTCCTATTTTTTATTTAAGTATAATTGACATACAATATTTTATTAGTTATATTAGTTTCAAATGTTCCATATAGTGATTCAACATTTTTATACCTTCAATGTGATCACCCCACTAATTCTAGTAATACATCATGCAAACATCACAATATTATTGACTATTTTCCTTCACCTTTTTCACCTATCCCACTACCCTCCTCCCCTCTGGGAACCATCCCTTCGGTCTCTGTTTCTGAGTCTGTTTTGTTTATTTACTTATTTGCTTTGTTTAATTACTTATTCTATTCTTAAATTCCTCATATAAGTAAAGCCATACATTTTCTTTCTTTGTCAGACTTAATTTCACTTAGTATAATTTCCTCTAGGTTCATCCATGCTGTTGCAAATGGCAAAATTTCATTCTTTTTTATCATTGTGTGTGTGTATTTACATAATGCATCTTCTTTATACATTCATCTATTGATGGGTTATTTCCATGTCTTGGCTGTTGTAACTAATGTTCCAGTGAACATACAGATGCATATATCTGTTCAAATTAGTGTTATTGTTTTCCTCCAATAAATACTCAGAACTGTATTTATGGTTGTATGGTAGATCTGTTTTTTAGTTTTTTGATGGATTTTCAAACTGTTTTTCAGTTGCACCAATTTGCAGCCCCACCAACAGTGCAAAAGGGTTCCCCTTTTCTCCACATCTTCGCCAACATGTTACTTGTTGACTTTTTGATAATAGCCATTCTGACTGTTGTGAGGTGGTATCTCATTGATTTGTATTTTCCTTCTGATTAGTAATGTTGAGCATCTTTTCATACATCTATTGGCCATCTGTATGTCTTCTTTCTTTGGAGAAATGTCGTCTTCTCATGTCCTCTGCCCATTTTTTGATTGGATTTTTTTGAGTTTTATGAGTTCCTTATGTATTTTGGCTGTCAACCCCTCATTGGATATATCTTTTGCAAATATCTTCTCCCTTTTGGTAGGTTGTCTTTTTGTTTTATTGATGGTTTCCTTCACTGTGCAGAAGCTTTTCAATTTGATGAAGTCCCCATTTATTTTTGCTTTTGTTTCACTTGCTAAAGGGGACATATCCAAAAAGTTAACACTCAGACTGATGTCAAATAGTTTACTACCTCTGTTTTCTTTCGGGAGTTGTATGATTTCAGGCCTTACATTTAAGTCTTCAATCCATTTGGAGTTTATTTTTGTATATTCTGTAAGAGAGTGGTCCAGTTTCATTTTTAGCACATATTTGTCCAGTTTTCCCAACACCACTTGTTGAAGAAGCTTTCATTTCTCCATTTTATGTTCTTGCCTCCCTTGTCCTTAAATAGGACTAATATTTTCTATACTTTTTAATTAAATTATAACCTGTATGATTTTGTGTTCATGTTTTCTCATTTTGTGATTCGGTTCTGTTGATATATAAAGCTCTAGCTCATTTCTTTTCACTGTTGATGGTATTTGTCTATTCCACTATTGGTGAACATTTAGATTTATAAACAGTGCTCCTGTGGCTTTATAAACATGTCTGCATATATACATGTTCTCTCCATGGTGGGGACCTACGGGTAGAGTTGCTGGGTTGTAGAATGTGCACAGCCTCATTTTATATTAAACAGGGGAATGAGCAGTTCATATTCCCAGTTTTACTTACTTGCTCCACTTTACTGTAAAACTTTAAAAATTGATGCTAATCCATGTGAAATGGCATCTTTTTATATGTTAAATTATCCTTGATTATGAACCCAAGGATCTTTTCATCTATTTGTGATTTTGGCTTTTGTCTTATGAATTGCCTGATCACCTCTTCATTTTTTCTGTTGGGTAGTCTTTTTCTTACTGACTTCTGCAGGGGGTCATTATAAGCATTTCAGTTCACTTCCTCCTATTCTGTATTTTATTTTTTAAATTTTATGTGATACCCTATTTCAATGCAGAAGTTTTTAATGTTCATTTTGGTTTCAATCAATGAAAACCCTTCAGCATGTATCTCTATTCGAATGTTAGATTTATCACGATACTTTGTTTCCTTTTTGGCCCTTTTCCCCCCAGACAGTGGAAATTTTAAGAAAATAGCTCTGCGCTTATTGCTTTCAGAGACTGTATTCCATAATGGTTAATATAAGCTTTTTATAATCTGTCTGGTTTCCAATTCTGGCTTGGTCACTTACTAGCTATCCTTGGACCAGTTTCTTCATCTCTTCGTGCCTCAGTACCTCATATGTACTGTGAGAATAATACCTTATGGATTTTTTGAAGATTCATTTAGTTAACATGTGTTTAAAACAGTTCCTCACACAAAATAAGTAGCTTAATACACAGTAGCTGTCGCCATCATTATTTGCTTTCTGTTATCCTGAAATCAAACATGACATCTAGAAAGTTTCAAACTAGTTCCTATTTTTTTTTAAGATTTTATTTATTTATTTTCAAAGAGAGGGGAAGGGAGGGAGAAAGAGAGGGAGAGAAACATCAATGTGTGGTTTCCTCTCACATGGCCCTCACTGGGACCTGGCCCACAACTCAGGCATGTGCCCTGACTGGGAATCGAAACGGCAACCCCTTGGTTCGCAGCCCGCGCTCAATCCACTGAGCTACACCAGCCAGGCCAAACTAGTTCCTATTAACACCTAATTTGGGGAGGTGGGAGGTGTAGACCATAAGTGTTTGAATTCTGTCCGATTCATAGAATTAGCCATTTTGACCTGTTCCTTTCTACCAGTGTTGAAAGTGAATGAATGGGAGTGTTAGAAACTTGGAAAAGTAAATTATTTTTGTTGTCAACAAACATTAAGCTACTTAAAATATGCAAAGTGGGAGGCTTCTTTTTTTGTTTAACACAGGTTTGGGTGTTTAGTTTGTGTTCTAGATATGGACTAAATCTTGGTTGTAGAGAGAGAGATCAGAGCATTAAGAAATATTGAGAGATGAAAAGTGTGGGCTCTAGACTTGGCTCTGAATGCCGTCCTGCCACTTACTTATGAAGTGTGTGACTTTTGGGCAAGGTACTGTCTCTGAGTTTTAATCTCATCTGTAAAATGAGAGTAATAATTATCACTGCTATGAAGAGGAAAGATAGTAATTTTTCAAGCTTCCGTTTGAAAAAGGGAACACTTAAAGAGGGGCAAAGGAAGCGTTAACTTAAATTCTTTCAGGGTAGCTTTTTAAAGAAACCTGGTTATTGAAATAATTTATAAAGTATGAGAGAGACTAGTTAAGGTTTGGTATTTATTATACCTAGCACTTTTAAATGTAGGGTCAGTATTTTGTCATTTGTATGAGCGTATATACTTTATAACATTCTGGGGCCACTGAAGTAAGTTGGTTTTTGCTTTAATGTGAGCCACAGTATCGTTTTACTTAAACAGATTCAATTTTAATTTATTGGAGTTTTTTTCTATCAACCATTACTAGTTATCCTTATAATTACAATTGAAGGCCCAGAAATCAACTTTTATTACATTGTTTTTATAATTAAATTTTTTTATGATAGTTACCAGGAATGCAAATTTAGTGAAAAGGATTGTTTACAATTAGTAATAGCATACAATTTTGTGGCCTTGCAGCTTAAAATGGACTAGAAAATTTTATAGTTTTCTTTTTTATGTCTCAAATAAATATTTAACTGGTTCTCTTTCAAGTAAGTACAAGGTGGATTGCGCATGCCTCAAAGAAAATCCAGAGTGCCCTGTTTTAAAACGAAGTTCTGAGTCCACTGAAAACATCAACAGTGGTTATGAGACCAGAAGGAAAAAAGGAAAAAAAGAAAAGGATATTCCTAAAGAAAAAGATACACAAAACCAAAATATTACTTTGGATTGTGAAGGAACAACACATAAAATGAAGAGCCCAGATACTAAACAGAGAAAGCTTTCTCCACTGAGACTATCAGTATCAAATAATCAGGTACTGAATTGTGTGTGCTCTGCTGATTCTTAATGAAAGAAGTTAACTAAGAAAAATAATTTGTCATATTTGAACCTTTTTTATGTAAAATGGTTTAAAAATTTTAAGTCCATTCTGTTATTTAATGAAGTACTTATAAATGTAAAATACAGATTCTGCTTGAATGTATACAATATTTGTTAAACTACTAAGAAACTACTTACCCAGCAGATTCTTACAGAATTAAATATAAGGTTTAGCTAAGACTGAGTAATTTAGAAAATTCTTCCAGATTGCACTGTCCTTCTATTCATAGTTAGTGTTCTTATTTAATATCTTAAACCATAAAATTTTTCTTCCTTTAACATTTGGGACATACTAAATCAGTGATAGACAAGATTTTTGAGAGAAAATTTTCTTAAAAACAGAAGGTAATTTGGGGGAAAGGATTTGGCCTACACTTTTGCCCTTCCAGGAAATACTTTGTTGTATGCTCTCTAAACAAATGAAAGGAGGGACCATTTAAAAGTAAAAAGTAGGTAATGTCTTAATCATCTCCAGGAATAACTTTCCTGAAGTTTTAAATTGAAAACTTATTGAGCACTTGGCATTTATAGATACTGGGTTTTGTGAAATAATTTATGTTTATGTTTTGGGAAGAATATAAACGTTTAAGGCTATCCTAACATATTTGACCTTGTAGGCCCTATGGATAATAACATTGACTAGAACTTTTCAAAAACTTTACTAGAACATTGGCTAAAGCAAAAGTATTTGGTTTTGAAAAACCTCTTGAATTAGGAAACCAGTTTCAAATTTCTGAAATGTATTTAAGTAGGCTTATGATTTTTATATGTAGAATTAGTTGTGGTTGAAAACCTTTAAAATAGTTTAGTGCTCTAGTTGTATCTGGAGTAGTAGTTTCCATAAATAAATCATTTCAATCTTTCAGGAACCAGATTTTATTGATGATATGGAAGAAAAAACTCCCATTAGCAACGAAGTGGAAATGGAATCAGAGGAGCAGATTGCAGAAAGGAAAAAGAAGATGGTAAGTTGGGAAGCTAGTAGCTGCTTCATGCTGTCACTGGGCTTAGTGACAGCTGTTCTTTAATTGTTGCTGCCTTTAAGAGGGCTTGTACATTGCTCTTCTGTTTGAAGTTAGTAAACATCATATGCCACCGAACAGTTTGTTTGGCTTTGTCATTACCATTCAAGTTATTTCACTAATCTTTTGTATTTTTACTGTATGTTCATTAGACACTTTAGAATGTATGACATTTAAGAAATTTTTTAACATTTATGAAGCTGAGTACTAATAAATTTTAATTACAGAATTACTGTTGCAAAATGTCTTTTATTAGCTAAAATGTATCCTTTCTCTTTATGATTTAATGTAAAACAAAAATGAAATTTTAATAGCACCAAATAAATGATTTATGCAAAAAAAATACTTCACTGTTTGGTAGCTACTATTTCTGTAACGTACTATCATAAAATAAGGTTTTCATTAAAATTACTTTAATATCCTTGTACTATATTTGCAAATATTTTACTTGCATAAAAACTAGGACAAGATATTTTCTCTCTCCATGCCTATTTAGCAGTCGATACAATGTTTAGGCCACTTAAAGTATTATTGTATAGTTTGAAAGACTTGAAAATGACTTTACACAACTAATGATCTTAGTATGGGTTTTCTGCAGTCCCTTTTATTTTATATGCTCTCTTCTTTACTGTTTTAGAGGTTTTCATGCTGTATTCCATAGAATCTCAGGTCATAGGGGTGGGGTCTTTGGACTTAGGTCATTGTAGGCCTACTCTATATGTTTGTTTTGTTTTATTGTCTTGATCATTTCTCTTTTACCTATTCATTGTTGATGTACAGAATTGTGAAAGCAATGCAGAACTATTTTATAGCCTCAGGAATTAAGATAGAGGTAGGAGAAAATAAAAATAAATACAGGAGAAAATATTGGAGGTTGGTTATTTTAAAAAAAGTTCTTCCTCGCTGCAAAGGAATGATACTGAATGTTTGGCAAGATTCAGTTACAGCTAAATCACTTCTGCCTACCCAAATTACCCTTTCTTGACTAGATTGTCACACTGGACTATTCATTCCACAATTGAGAGAGTCTTGTATTTGCACTAATTTTGTGGGAACTTTTAGAATACCAATTAGGGCACCACTGGTTTCTGTATGAGGCATATGTCTGGTAGGAGGAACCTTTTTTACAAGTGGTTTTAATGGCTATAACAACTGCTTTGAAAAATATGAAATTAAAAAAACCTGGAGATACGTTTTACACCCATATAATTTTATTCAGATCTTTTCCCGTCTGTTCTAAAAGTTTATACGACTATGGGGCTACTTTAAAAAAAAAAGATTTACTTATTTTTAGAGAGAGGGGAGGGGAAGTAGAGAGGGAGAGAAACATCAATGTGTGGTTGCCTCTCAAGTGTCCCATACTGGGGACCTGACCTGCAACCTAGGCATGTGCCCTGACCAGGAATCAAACCAGCCACCTTTTGGTTTGCAGGACAACACCCAATCTGTGAAGCCACACCAGTTAGGGCTATGGGGCTACTTTTAAAATATATTCTTCTATCAATGCCAAGAAACGTAGTGGCACTTCGAACGTCCTCATTTTCAGATTCCAGAAGAAAACAGATGCACCATTTTGCTGATGTTGAACATGGTGGAACTTTGGATAGAAAGACAAAAAGGTTTACGTGGGAATCCATTTTTGGTCCTGATTTTGCCTGTTAGGATGAGATGTTAATACAAAAGAATACTTCATTTTTATATCCATTGTAGCATATTTATTTATTTATTTATTTATTTTTAAATTTTTTAAAGATTTTATTTATTTTTAGAGAGAGGGGAAGGGAGGCAGACAGAGAGTGAGAGAAACAGCAATGTATGGTTGCCTTTCACATGGTCCTCACTGGGGACCTGGCCCGCAACCCAGGCATGTGCCCTGACTGGGAATCGAACCGGGACCCTCTGGTTCCCAGCCCGCGCTCAATCCACTGAGCTACACCAGCCAGGGCTGTAGCATATTTATTTTAATATTGCATCTCAGTGACCTGGCAATGTAGCTGGGTATCTTTCATAGGAATAAAATGTGGAAAACTTGAAAAAGGGTTAATGGTTAGAATTTGTCTGGTATTTTAAAGGGAGATAAAATATTTAAAAATCTTGGGATTCTGGACCTGTAAGCCCTCAAAATCATCTGCCATGTTATTATTTCTAATTGCTACATTTGCTTTGGTGTTTCAATTATAGAATTTTTAGATATACTTAAAATAAAAATGCAAAAGTACACATCCTGGGATTCTTAACATTTGGTATGGTTGTTTCTCCCTGCCAAAACATTAGTATTAGTGAGGGCAACAATGGTTGGTTTTGAAAGTTTAAATAGTAATCAGCATTTATTTTTCTAGTGTTTGACTTTTATATTGGTTAACAAAAGTAGTTAGAAAGATAAGGTCAACTCATTAGAAACTTATGTCAATCTGATTTCAATTTTCTCCTGTGACAGGTCACTTTATTTTTATGGGATATAACAGGAAATATTAGTTCTCGTGTATGTTCACGAGATTGGTATGTAAAAGGAGTCAGGGATATGCTCCTTGCAGATAAATACCATATAGTGTCCAAATTCAAACATACTAAAGCCCATCATTTTGTAGTATAGCTTTAACCATACATGAAATTGATTTGACTAGTTTTACCTACACAAATGGCAATTTCATATAAAACCTAATATTTAGCATTTTGCTCCATCTCCAAAAATCGCACCAGTGGTTAGAAATGTGGTAGCTTGTAGCTGGGTGGATCAGAGACCACTGCATAAACTAGGCAGTATTCATGATGGAACCTTTTGAGTAGAGTTCTAACTGCAGATTAGTTATAGCTAAATTGTATGTAATTGAACAGATGGTTATAATTCTCGAGGGGAAGTAGCCTGGAGATAGTTAAAAATGTAATAAATCACATTTGGCTGAGATTATAGGCTGGCATTTGCAGGGGAAGGGCATGTGGAGATAAGGCTGGTTGGTCGATGACATGAAGGACTAATTTGTTCAGATTTTACTATGTGGCCAGGGTAGAAAGCTATTCTTTCATTAATATTTTCTTTTTAACTCAATTATATTGTCCCCCCCCCCCCCCCCGTTTAAAAAGTTGTTACCTGCTTTGAAAGTAAATGTGGCTAAATGGTAAGGAACAGAATAGATGGTTATGGACATTTCTTTTTAGCTAGTGAGAGGTACTTCTTAGGCAGTGGGTTGGAATTGACATGGGAAGATTCTTATAATTAGTCTAATTAAGTTATTGCATTTGAAACACAGTAGGCTGTTTATATTCATCTGAGTCCAAAACCAGAGACTCCCTCTAGGTGCATGGTAGGTTAGGTGGTCATAATCTTATTAGAGGTAAAGAGAGTGTGCAGAAGGGGGTTAGATACTGGGAAGCTCACCTTATTTTGTTGAATTAACAAGTGATGAATTAAAATATAAACCTTTAAAAGATTTTAGTTAAAAAGGAGGCTTGTTCCTTCCCTCCATTTAAAATTCATGAAAAGAACCTTCTTTATAGCATCTTTAATCTTTATTTAAATATCTTCAATATATTAAGTTTTCAAAATAATTTCCCATAACCTTATGGAAAGACTATCTTGGGAATGGAGTCTTGATTAATCTTTGATGGGCTATTATGGTCAGACTGCCTAAACTGGTGTCCACCATAGGTGATTTAGGAGGATAGAAATCGCAGAAACAACACAAGAGATATGAAACCACCTAGCTATGAGACCCTTGACCTTACCAAGCAGCTAGGATAATCTAGAATTCGTTGTATTATCACTAGGATATAAACTACATAAAAGCAATAATTTGTAATTTTTTCATTTGTCACAGACCCAGTTCCTGGGGGCAAGTAGATGATCAGTAAATGAACCTACTGAATATTTTATGGGAGGCATTTGAGGCAAGATACAGGCTTGTGAGTGTGAACTAAACTAGGCTTCCTTACAGTTTGGTCAGGTTGTGCCCTGGACACCTTGCCAGGATGCAGGATTCCACCTTATTTTGTGAGCCCTCATCCTTCACATTAAAAAGCATTACACAGAACTCAAATTTAGGATGTTTTGTGAAAAAGCTTTGTGGCCAGTTTAGTAAACGACATATCATGTTCTCAACTTTGAGATTCCCAATATACATACTGTGTTTAAAAACAAGAAATCGTTAGCATTTTCTCAACTTGTACACCCTTGCAACTTGTTTTTTTGTGGTAACAACTTTTTTTCTTTTAAAAGATTTTCTTTCTAGAGTTAGGGAAGGGAGGGCGGAAGGAAGAGAGGAAGCAAAACAATGATGTAGAGAAACATTGATCTGTGGCCTCTCTCATGCATCCCACCCCCAGACCAAATCTGCAACCCAAGCATGTGCTCTGACCAGGAATTGAATCAGGGACCTTTCATTTTGTGGGTCATTGCCCAACCAACTGAGTGACACCGGTCAGGGCTGTGGTGAGACTTTTAACATCCCATAGATTTTTATTCCATGGAACACACATAGTCTGAGAAAACACTCTATAGATTCCATGATGTTACTAATGCCTGTAGGAAGTAACTTAAGAGTATAAGATGCAAAAGAAATTTTAATAGTAAAATTAGACATTGTATTATCCATCTAACTTCTCACCTTATAGCATGATTGATATTGATTACTGATTTTAATTTTCCAAGACCTTTTTCTCTCATCATAGTTTAGGAATTGTATTTCTAAAGTTAAGTAATTAATGACACTGTAGTATTGAATAGCAAAAGGGAACTTATTTTTACAGGTATTCTGTTCAAGCACAATGAGGACGTTTAGCTTTAGCCACCCTGTAATAAAGATTGCCAAAATCTTGTTTAAATACTTAAAGTGATATGCCTTCAAATAGTGATGACACATGCTTTATATAATGTATACACAATTTTTACTTAACAAAATTTTGTGTTTCCTACATACTGAGCACCATCTATGGCGCTAGGTGAACAAAGAAGGCCAAGTTCCCTGTTCAGGAGAAGCTTTCAAGGGAGGATGGGGTGCAGGGGATAATATATGAAAATCAGTTAGGAAAAAGTACCGCAAGGATAAACTTAAACTGTCATGTGGTAAAGAAATGTAAAAAAGGTTTTATTTATTTATTTTTAGAGAGTGGAAGGGAGGAAGAGAGGGAGAGAAACATTGATGTATGGTTGCCTCTTGAGTGCTCCCTACTGGGGATCTGGCCTGCAACCCAGGCATGCGCCCTGACTGGGAATCGAACTGGCAATCCAGTACTCAATCCACTGAGCCGCAGCAGCCAGAGCGTATTTTTTAAAAAATTAATATAATCTCTAATTCCTATTCAAAAGGGTAAGGAAAGTTACTTGAGTAAGGAATCTTTTAATTTATCTAGTTCAAGTCTGTCGAGTAGGATAACATGGAAAGTTGGCCCTACCCTTTCCCTTTATTTTTTTTAAAGATTTTATTTTGTTTTAGAGAAAGGGGAAGGGTGTGAGAGGGAGGAAACATCGATGTGCAAGAGAGACATCAATTGGTTGCCTCTCACACGCCCCCACCTGGGGGCCTGGCCTGCAATCCAGGCATGTGCCCTGACTGGGAATCAAACCAGCAACCTTTCAGTTCACAGGCCAGCACTCAGTCCACTAAGCCACACCAGCCAGGGCTCCCTTTCATTTAAAAGGCAAGTTTTTTGTTGCTGTTTTTAAGAAAAGCCCCTTCCTATCCAATAATACGGTAAAAATTGAAGCACGGCTCCTTAGATGACTTTGTTTTCCTTCTCAATTCTTAACATACGACTAGCAGCAGATACCCTGTGGAAGCGAATGTGCATGGAGCATCCACAGTGTATAAGCTTACATTTACTGAGTTTCAAATGACCAGATATCTCTAATTGGCATGAATTGTAACAACTTACTGAGTGAGGTATATTTTTTCAGTTGCAGTATTATAAAAAATTTTAATTCATGTTCTGTATTATGTAATCTTTAAACTATACTGACATTAGGTTTCCCACATTTGTTGAATAGGAGGCTTAGACGATCTCCATAGTTTTTTTCCAAGTATAAAATTGTATCAAGTTAAATCTGTGCTCCAGTGTGTTTATACATTGAAGCACACATTTGAAATAAAAATTCTCAAATTTTTCAAGTGATGAAATACTATAAAGGAATATTACTAAGCAGATTTTTTTGCTTATAGGAAATTACTATATATTTGCTTTTATATAACTATAAATTATGATATGTCATAAAAGCAATCTGAAAGTAGAGCTCAATAGAGTCCTTCATAGTTTAATTTAGCACCCAACACTCTAGCATTAACAGTGTTTCAAGAAATAATATAGTATTCCTGAAAGTCAACCCTCTCTGACTCTAGACCTGTCAGGGTCTCTCCCCTGTCCAGCTCACAGTAATTAAATGACTTTGAGGTGTGGATAAGCATTGGCTTGAAATGAGTCATGGTTATAGAATATACAGGTTTTAGTAGGAGCCTTTTGTGACAAGTATGATCTAAACTACATCAAGCACAGATATTAGAGTCTATGGGCAGTCTGCTAGGATTAATTAGGACTTCCAATTTCTCTAATCCCCTAAACAGCTGTAATTACTTCAAGTTATATACAAAATTGTTACTTTTCAGTTAGATCTACCACATGGGTGGTAAATTTTCACTCATTAGATAGATACTGCATATCTGGTTATGCATCAAAGAATGCAGTAGATGGAGTGGTGAATATAAAAGCTAAATGACATGAACCATAAAGAATTTAAAATAAAAGTGGATAAGTGCACTGATTTTTCTCATGTAGAAAATCAGACATCACATATTTCCAACATTTGTGTTTTAAGATGAAACTGAATTAAAGCTATTAGGGTATCTGTTTTGTGCTTTCAGTTAACATTTGTAGTAAATGAGAAACAGTTATGCTTTATTTTGTTTTATGCAGAGTGTCAGTGGCTGTTAATTGGAAAGAGTAAATCCAGGCAACTTGAATAATTATGGCACTGCCTTTGAGTGAGTCACTTAATGCACATGGGGTTGGATTTCTTAAACAGCATAGGACTATATTATTTTTTTAAGATCCTAACCAGCTCAAAAAGATTACGAGTCATCTCTCAATAAAGGATTTTGCTTTGACTGTGAATTAGTTGTGTTGTTTAAAGGAGAGTTCAGTTTTTAATTGAATGAGTTTTGTCCTTATATCAAATAGTTTTATCTCTAACCCTCACATTCACCAATCCAAAACAAGTGAATACTGGACTATGTCAAAGAAACTTCTTTTGGCATAAATTCATATTCATCATAGAAAATCCTGGATAATCATGATATAGAACATTCTTCACTGGGTGCCTGGCTTGTAATTTTTTTTTAACACTTTATAAAATCATCCTTGCTAAGGCAAATTGAAGTTTGTTTCTTCTGGAACAATGTACTTTCCCAGATGTATTTTAAAGTTATTTAAAGAGATAAACACAAAATAATTAATAATTACTTGTTCCTCCCCCCACCCATCCTCATTGAACAGGTGAAGCAATTATGAAAATTACCTTTTTCAGTTACTCCAGGTTTCTAAATTTAGGGTTTTAGAAAAGCCCTGATATATGGAGACAGGGATTTTTATAGAGAGATATAAGATAAAAGGGGGTTGAATAAAATGATTTTAAAAGACCAGGGAGGAATTTTCTAAGGAAAATTCAGCTTAAAACTCCCAGTTCTAGTAAAAAGGCCTTATTTCTTTTTTTCTTTTTTTAACCCATGCTGTTTATTTAAGATGCAGGTATGTATCTATGAACAAGTAATCTTACTTCTTTGGGCCTATTTACTTACTGTAAAATAAAGAGGGTGTGAGGATAACACATTTTGTGAGTGACGCATTTGCAGTGTGGCAATTACCTACCTAGAAACTTATAGGTAATATCAGAGGAGTTTTATTGACATACTACTTTGTTTCCTTACTGAATATAATAAAGAAAAAGTATACAGAAAAGAGTAAGCAATAGATTCCATTGTGTGTTTGATGCTTGCTTGACTCTCTGCCTATAACTACTGGAACTAAAGCTCCAACATGGAAAAGACCATGCAGCCAGATCCTGAGTTTCTGATCTTTCTCCCCCACATCAATGGCAACAGAGGAGGAAACACAAGGGATCTCAGCCTGACGACCTGGTTCTTTGATGGGGAGAACTGGACAGTTGACAGACATGCTTCCAGTTTCTGGCTGAAAGCTGAAGCTTTTGCCAGACCCACTGGCCAAGTCTCTGGGTCTTGGTTTTACTATTTTCTCTCCAAAAAGAACTGATGCTCAAAGGAAGTCTTCTCAGTCCCTGTCTTTAACTGTAAGTGTAAGACAGAGAGCAGAAGATAGAGGAGTGCCTTACTAGAATATAATGGAGGGCAGCAGAGCCAAAGTAAAAGTAATAATTAACATGTATAGAATGCCTACTATTTTCCAAGTACTGTTGAAAAACATAATACCTACTGTCGATTTGAAATCAGTAACAATTCAGTGAAGTGTAAGTATTATTCCTCACATTTTATAAGAGGCTCAGAAGGTTAACATTAAGTTGCCTAGGGTCATGAAGGTAATAACTGGTAAGACTCATACTCTGAACCTGGGACTTTACCCTACAGTATCCTGCTACCACATGCCAAGAATATATTCACTTCAGTTTATAGGAATTTAACCTTTTCAACATAGGAACTTCAAATCTTATAAAAAGGCAGACTTTTGTGTTACTGAGAAAAACAATTTTCAGTTTGGTAAAGCAATATAGTTTTTTGAAGCTTTCTGTTTTGTTTTGCTTTACCCATAATCATTGAAGTGTTCCTCTCATGAAATATGTGTGTAATGTCAGAGCTTAACCAAGGTGTTTGGGAATCTGAAATTCTTCAAATGAATATAAATGTGTTCCCCCTACCATCAATAGAAATGTTTTGCTAACAATATCATGAAAAATATTTTCTAAATTTGCCATGAACATTTGGACTTTTGAATTTTACTTCAGAGCAATGATATTTATGTCATTTAAAATTTAAATTTCATAGACAAGAGAAGAAAGGAAAATGGAAGCAATTCTGCAAGCTTTTGCCAGACTGGAGAAAAGAGAGAAAAGAAGAGAACAAGCTTTGGAAAGGATCAGCACGGCCAAAACTGAAGTTAAACCGGAGTGTAAAGATGCCCAGATTATTAGTGATGCTGAAGTTATTCAGGTCCAGTTATATTTTCACCCTTAAACACCAATAAAATTTGCACACCCAACTTAATTACATTTATAAAGAATTTTTAATGTCTGATATTAGCCTTTCTTTTAAAAAAATATTTTTTAAAGAGGGGGAGGTAGGGAGAAAAAAAGGGAGAGAAACATCGATGTGTGTGAGATACAGCAGTCAGTTGCCTGTCACACATGCCCCCAACTGGGGACTGAACCCATCACCCGGGCATGTGCTCTGACCTGGAATGGAACCTGCGACCTTTCTTTTGTTTTGTGAGAGACTCCAACCAGCTGTTACAACAGAAATAATAGGGCTGATGTTAGCCTTTCTATAGCATTTTTTAAATCCTATGAGAATTTAGACTTCAAATACAAGACTGCTTGTTTTGTTTTTGAGAGTAAGAATATTTTTAATTATATCAACTTAGTATATGTTGGAGTTCATAAATTTGGGGAAATTCGCTTCTGAAATACATCAGTGCTATTAGAGTTCAACTTCTCACTTATGTAAACATAGTATTAAAAGTTCCATTTTGTTGTATTTTGAATTAGGAACAAGCAAAAGAAGAAACTGCTAGCAAGCCAACTCCTGCCAAAGTGAATAGAACAAAGCAGAGAAAAAGTTTTTCTCGCAGTAGGACTCATATTGGACAGCAGCGTCGGAGACACAGAACTGTCAGCATGTGTTCGGACATCCAGCCATCTTCTCCTGACGTAGAAGTTACTCCACAACAAAATGATATTGAAAATACTGTACTTGCAATAGAGCCAGAAACTGAAACTGCACTTACAGAAATAATTACTGAATCTGAACTTCCAGCACTTAATAAATGTCCTACAAAGTACCCCAAAACAAAGAAGGTATGAATCTCAATGAACATAAGAAATGTCTCCCAACACCTGTCTTATGTTAAATATGCAACATCTCATAAGAGGCATAGTTTTTATACTTTTTAGCTAAGAATGATAATTGCAGAACTATAAAATCAGTTAATATAAACATTTGCATTACTGTTATGAAAGCGGTGGTAATACTGAGTCTGTCAAGACTTGGTTTTACTATTGCAATTCAGGATTTCTTTACATAATTTTGCCTGCCTTGTGTACTGTATTCACACTTACCGGAAGTGACTGGTTTTAGATGTTAAACCTTTTTTGGGTCTTTGTATTTTTCAATATATTACATGCAGATTATAAGAATTAAATGTGAGGAAGTTCTGGATTTCCATAGAATATACTAAGAATGTGAAAATTTATAAGAAAGAATCATTTTGGATCAATTAATAATAAATCTTTGAAAACTTAACTGTCAAATTTAACGAAGCAGTTATGAGAAACTATTCACTGAAAACCAGCCTGAGTATTAGAAATAACAGAACATCTTTTATGAAGTTTCTGTTTTTCTCCCATTTTCAAATAGAGTACAGTAGATGGAGCAGAGAGAGAGATAATAAATGTGTCCTTCTCACACACTTCTGTATCAAAATACTTTCAAACTTAATTTGTCTTTGTTCTTAACAAATTCAGTAGTTTGTAGGTACTATGAAACCATGGGAAGTATACTTAGTAAACATCTAGGATGAACCCTGGAGTATACTTCAATGGCGGGTCAGAGGGTTAGTTGGAGACAAGGTCTAAACGCAGTCCCATTTCATTTGAAGTTTTGTGCTCTCCTTACTGCATCGCAGCTTTTGGTCAAACAAACCATTACTTGCACTGACAATGAGCATTTATTTTTGCCCACTTTGGAATGACAAAAAATAATCAAAATTTTTCTTTGTAATTTTTATTAGTGGAAGGAAAACTCAAAAAAGAAGCTACTTTCATGATTACAATTATGACATCATTCATGCTTCTTTATTATTACCTGACTAAATGATTGTGGTGCTATAAATTTATTTAAATTCCTGGTCAGACACCTTCAATCAGTAGTGACTCAATGCTGACAGCTTTATTTTAAAAAAATGTATATGCACTAATCTCATCTGGATTCTAATGGGCAGCCAAGTAGAAAAGCACCGCCCCAAATGAGATTTTTCTAACAAAGTAGTGACATTCTACTACTTTGTTCTAACATTTTATACCTATAGTAGAAGCAGTAACAAACCTAAATTAGTGTTTGTATTTATAAGATGGTGCTGAAGTGTCTTAGGTTTTACTGTTTTATGAAAGTTACCATGTGTTTTGTTCCAACAAAGTATTATTGTTTAAAAAAAAAATCCAGAAGTAACAGTAGTGATAATTAAGGAAATGTAGAGAGGCACTGATTTGGGGGACATCATTTTAGGTAACACATCCATTTCAAATTGTGTATTAGGATATTCTGTAGGAGTATCTGGGTAATGACATCTATAGTGATCCAAATATTTCTTTTCTCTAGCACTTGGTCAATGAGTGGTTAAGTGAGAAGAATGAGAAGACGGGAAAACCTTCAGACAGCCTTTCAGAAAGGCCTCTGCGCATAACCACGGATCCTGAAGTATTAGCTACACAGCTTAATTCTCTACCAGGTCTTGCGTACAGTCCCCATGTGTACTCTACTCCTAAGCACTATATTAGATTTACTTCACCATTCCTTTCAGACAAAAGGAGAAGAAAAGAACCTACTGAAAACATTTCTGGCTCATGCAAGAAGGTAAACTTTTATTGGATATAAAATCTGTGATGAGCCAAATGTCAATCTCATTACTCACTACCATTCCTGGTAGTGAAATGCTTTTGGAATCAGCTCTACAGTCATAGGCTGTATAAACAGTGTATTCATTTATTGCTTAATGTATTTCAGCGATGGTTGAAACAAGCTCTAGAAGAAGAAAACTCAACAATTTTACATAGATTTAGTTTATCCTGTCAAGAAAGATCCAGAAGTCCTACAGTCAATGGTGAAAATAAAAGTCCACTATTATTAAATGAAAGCTGTTCCCTTCCAGGTACCATTCTTTTCAGTGTTGTTTTAATGTGACAAATATGGCCAGATATTTATAACTTTATATAAACAGGCATATTCCAGGTATCATGATGTACTTTACAAAAGAAGCACTTTATTATATATATGTTCCCATTTCTGTCCTCCAACCTTTTGGATGAAGACAGACATGAAAGCCTTAATTTGCCATACTATGAATGTTGTGGCTAATGTTTGAATTTTTGGACTATGTTTGACTTTTTGGTTGGCTGCTTTTCAAACAGATTTAAAAAGTAAAAAGGACTCTTACAAATCAGTTAAATTAACATCTCTACTTTGAAGATTTCTTAGAGACCCCCTAGGCCTGTAAGCCTTCTGGCAAGATAATGCATGCTAATAGTGAAATTAATTATTAACTAAGTTGGGGAGTAGGGAGAGATTGCTTCATATTAGTAATATATTAAAAAACCCTGAACTTGTTTGGGGATGGAAGTCATCATTATTACTATTGTTGAAGTTTTGATCTTCATAGCAAATACCAACAGTATTATTTTTTATGGATTCTTTCGCCCAACAGATTTAACTACACCACTAAAAAAGCGAAGACTTTATCAGTTGCTAGATTCTGCTTACTCAGAAACCTCCACACCTACTCCTTCACCTTATGCTACACCAACTCACATAGATATTACTTCCACGGACCCATCATTTGCCACTCCTCCACGAATAAAATCAGATGATGAAACTTGTAGAAATGGTTATAAGCCCATATATTCTCCAGTTACCCCAGTAACTCCTGGCACACCAGGAAATACCATGCACTTTGAGGTGAGAAATTTAAATGAAAAAAAAAAATTAACTCATGGGGATGGGAATGTTTTAATAGCTTGTATTTTCCCCCTTTAACAACTGGTTTACTGAGATTAGAAAGTTTTTAAGAAACTAAGAAAATTTAGAACATGCATTTATATAAATTTTAACTTCTTTATTTTTACTAAAATGAATGTAACTTTCATCTTATTGATACACAGAGGTCAGACTCAGTGACTATGTATCAAATTGACCTTAAAGCAAATGATTGTATGGGAAATGGAAATAAAAACAAAGTTTAAAATCAAAGGTTATGTACTAGTTTCTTAAGTTTTCATTTCTATAAATATCAAGGATTTAGTTACATATTTTAATTTAATTGTAATTATTTCTTTTTATATAGAATATTTCTTCCCCAGAAAGTTCTCCAGAAATTAAGAGACGCACTTACAGTCAAGAGGTAAGGGGTTATTCAAGTATTCAAAAAAGTTATTTAAACTGGTAACTCTTCCCTAGTAATGTTACTTTGCTTTAATAATTAGTATCAGTCTCAAGAGGTGGTTGTGTAACTTCTTTTTTATTCTGTAAACAGGGATATGACAGATCTTCAACCACGTTAACATTGGGGCCTTTTAGAAATTCTAATTTAACTGAACTGGGTCTGCAAGAAATAAAGACTATTGGTTATACCAGCCCTAGGAGCAGGACTGAAGTCAGCAGGCAGTGCCCTGGAGAGAAGGAGTCTGTCTCAGACCTACAACTGGGACTTGATGCAATTGAGCAAACTGCCTTACATAAAAGCATGGAAACACCTACACACGACAGGACTGATTCTAACAGCCAACTGGAATCTGCTCACTCTGGACGGGGCACAATATATTCTTCCTGGGTAAAGAGTCCTGACAGAACAGGCGTTAACTTCTCAGTAAACTCTAACTTGAGGGACCTGACACCCTCACATCAGTTGGAGGTTGGAGGAGGCTTCCGAATAAGTGAGTCAAAGTGCCTGATGCAGGATGATACTAGAGGCATGTTTATGGAAACACCTGTGTTTTGTACTTCAGAAGATGGGCTTGTATCTGGTTTCGGACGGACTGTTAATGACAATTTGATCGACGGAAGTTGCACACCCCAGAATCCACCACAAAAGAAAAAGGTTACAAATTTAAAGATTTATAGTCCTTTTAATAGTGTTCTTTTCATACTCCTCCTGAGGGTAATAACTAGCTATTGTATTATGTAAGGCATTCATATAGTTATTCAAGTTGAAGTTTTATATGTACATTTTAAACCTTTTGTAAATGTTGTTAATTAGAAAATGTCAACAAAGAAGTAAAACACTTCAGAGATTGAAATCTTCAGATGATTATTTTAACCAAAAGAGTAACTTTTGAAAATGATAACCACTTCCCTAACCAAATAAAATTGTGTAATATTTGTGTTACTACCTTTACGTTACATAGAACAGATAGTCTTTCATAGAAAAAAAAATGCCTCTTTCCACAGTATTTCTTGTATTTTGAATAAGTATTATATAAATAATTCCCTGATTTATCACCATCATTCATTTGGCATATGTAGCAAGACAATTAGAATGCCTTATTTCAGAGGAATGGGAGAAACTACAACACGTATTTTATTTGTTAATAGGCTTATTGCTTTATAAGTCAAAGAATTTTAGTGATGTGTGCTTTTAATTTTTATAACAGAGTCCAGTTGGCAACTTTATGGGAAGCAATGTAGTATAGTGGAAAGAGCACGGGCTTTCAAGTAAGACCTAGGTTCGAATCCCGGCTCCAACACTCACCAGCTGTGTGACCTTGAGTGAGTGAGTTACTCAATTTCCTCATCTGTAAAATGGGGATGATGATATACCTATTTCATAGGGTTGTTGTGAGGATTAAATGAGATAATGTATGTAAATCGTTAAATACAATGCCTGGCATATAGTAGGCATTTGATAATTATTATTATTATTATTTGTTCAGAATCAAATTATTTTACATAATTTTCCTAATATAAATGTTGTAATTCTCTTTATAAAAGAAAGAATAGACTGACTGACGTATGAAACAAGAATAAAAGATTTCCTTTTCATTATCTTTCTTAAGGTCTCTCTGTTAGAATACCGTAAAAGACAACGTGAAGCCAGGAAAAGTGGCTCTAAGACAGAACACTTTCCGTTGGTTAGTGTATCAGCTCACGCAAGCGGAAGCTTGAGCAACAGTGGTGACGGGTGTGCCACCAGGAGTGAGAACGGGGAGCAGGCAGAAGGCACTGCTGGCCCACCTTTCCCAACACCAGCTGCAGTTTGTAATGCGTCTTCGGAAGAAACCAGCAATAACTGTCCAGTTAAGGAAGTTTCTACCACTGAGAAGAATGAACCAGAAGTTCAGTGGTAAGCCTATTTAAAACCTAATTGGTGACTCTGAAAACTACAAGTGGAATATCTTATAATTAAAATAGTCTTCGTTATGTAAAGATATGAATTATGCTATTCTAAAAAGAACAAGGTTTTGTTAATGTTTTTCTCTTAAAGCTAAGCAAATACAGGTTTATGCACATAATTTTCAAAGGTCCTCTTCCAGTTATACATTTGTCTGTGTTGTTAAAAGTCCATTTTGTTTACTCCTCAATAGTTTTCATATAAAGATTCCTCTCCAAAGAACCTTTATCATAGTCAATATCTTGCAGTTTCTTTACCAGTTACCTTGAAAGAACCAAGTGTAGTGTTTCTTCAGTAGAAGCAGGTGGATGTAGGATGGGTCTTGGCAAAGGGCAGGAGACCACATCCTCTTTGCTCCTCGGTCCCCCTTTGCCCCTGAGAGCTTCCTGCTGATCTTACAATTCAGACACAAGGTAATTTGTACAGTATATTTGGTAACCTTTGGTAACCTTAAGTGACATTCTGAATGTTAATACACTACCCTCCAACTCTCCCCTCCTTTTCACCAAGAAAAAAATTGATTAAAACAAAGGAGTGGAGTCTAATTGAGTACCTCAAATAAATAAGGATAAAATCTCAGTTTTGAAAGCTGTTAAGGGGGTGGGAGGTGCTGTTTTCAAAGCTGAACACCAAAGTGTTTTTCCAAAAGAACAAAAAGTCTTGCTCTGAGAGGGCATGTTTCGACCATCAAGGGACAAAGAATAATCTAACTAAGCAGTAGCTTCTTTGAATTAATGATACGATTTTATTTGAAAGGACTGCCTCAACTTCAGTGGAGCAGGTGAGAGAAAGGAGTTACCAGAGAGCTTTACTTCTCAGTGATCACCGAAAAGATAAAGATAGTGGTAAGTGAGCTTGTTCTGTTGCCAAAAAGTGGAGTCAGCTAGTCACTGTGCACCCTCGTTCTTTGCGGTTCTAATGTTCTCTTTGGGTCTGCTTCTGCTTCATCTCTAGGGGGAGAGTCACCATGTGTCCCATGTTCACCGAGTCATGTTCTGTCTTCACCTTCATCTCATTCAAATCACATTCCCCAGTTGCAACCCAAGGGCCCAGGCCCTTCTTTCAGTGAACTAATGGAAGGTCAGTAAGCAGATGACCTAACAGGGTTGTGGTTTTAAATCAGAAAGGAGAGGGTCTTTATAAAAAGTTGGTTTGAATAGTAGAATGCACAGTGCTTCATAGTGTCAGTAAAAGACAGTATACGCATCCTAGAATTTTGTACTTACTATACTTTCTTCTGCTTTACAGATCCTGATCCTGAAAACCTAGAACCCATGACTGTAAATGAATGTCCATCCCCAGATAGTTCTCAAAATACTTGTAAAAGCCCTTCAAAAATGAGCAAGGTAAGAACATTGACCTTCGAACATGGCAATTCAGAAAAGTGGATGGTAATATGCACACAGATTTTTCTGCTGTGTCAAATAATCAGTTTATGATTTCTGGACACTTTTCCTGTTAATGTTTGACTAAATTTTCTAATGCTATAAATGCACTTCAGTAGCTTACATTTTCTCCAAGAGTGCTACCCCTATTCTGTTGCTATTTAGGAAATTCATAGTCTTTTCATGAAATTCTCTAAAGATGACATTCATGTAAAACAAATGCTTTCTCCATCCTGCATCATGAAGATGTAATCATCTAATGTGGCAGCAACTTTGGAAACTCAAGATGAGAAATCTGAGATTGATTTCCTTTTTCTTTGTCCTTAAAGAACATCATACATTTAAGTAATCTTGTACTTGGATTATGTATATTTGAGCATTATTCATTTATATTATTTTATATTTGTGAAAGATGGTACCACCAGAATGGCGGGGGGGGAGGGGGCAACTTTATTTACCCCAACCAATTTATCATTAGGTTGGGTGTAGAGGTTTCAGTCATGGAACTGAAACTTGCTAAGTGTTTAGGGTTATTAGAGTTCTTCCACAGTAGGTCCCCCAAACAGGTGGTATCATTGCTTAGGGAAAAAAAGCAGATTAAATTTAAAGATCATTATTTCCTTAACTTGTCTTTAATAAAAATTAAGCCAGGGAAACTCAGTTTAAGCTTATTTATTACTATAACTTCTTGAATTACCTAAATATCCCAATCCTCTGTAATTAACAGACCTCAATATATTTTATAAAACTGTTTCTTAAATTTATGTAAATAGTTATATGATTTGTTTTTCTTTTCATAGCCTGGTTCACCGGGACCTGTAATTCCTATTCAACCACATGGGAAAACACTCACAAAATCAGATGCCCAGTGGGAAGCAACAGGTATTGTGGCAGAAGCTGAGAATGGTGTACACCTGAAAACAGAACTCCAACAAAAACAGCTATTAAATAATACCCAAGCACTTTCAAAGAATCATCCTCCTCAGCCACTTGCTCGTAATTCATCTGAGCAGCTCTCACAAAAGCTGTCCTCTGCACCAGTGAAGTTGCACTGTCCTCCATCACCTCACGTAGAAAACCCTCCAAAGTCATCTACGCCTCATGCGCCTGCCCAGCATGGTTACCTTTCACCAAAGCCTCCCTCACAGCAGTTAGGATCTCCCTATCGGCCTCACCATTCACAGTCACCTCAAGTTGGAACACCTCAGCGAGAGCCTCAGAGGAACTTTTATCCAGCAGCACAGAACCTTCAAGCCAACACTCAGCAGGCAACTTCCGGAGCATTATTTACACAGACACCCTCAGGACAATCTTCAGCAACCTACAGTCAGTTTAACCAACAAAGTTTGAACAACACGGCACCACCCCCTCCACCCCCTCCGCCTCCTTCTTCTTCCTATTATCAAAACCAGCAGCCCTCTGCAAACTTTCAGAATTATAATCAGCTTAAAGGTAGTCTTTCCCAACAAACTGTGTTTACATCAGGACCAAATCAAGCACTTCCTGGCACCACGAGCCAGCAAACAGTTCCAGGACACCATGTCACTCCAGGGCATTTTTTGCCTTCTCAGAACCCCACTATTCACCATCCAACTTCTGCTGCTGTCGTCCCACCCCCTCCTCCACCTCCACCTGCTCCAGGACCACACCTTGTACAACAGCCAAGTTCCCATCAGCAACACTCTGTAGCACATGTCGTAGGGCCTGTTCATGCTGTCACCCCTGGGTCACATATTCATGCTCAAACTGCTGGACACCATTTGCCACCCCCCCCTCCACCTCCTGGTCCTGCCCCTCATCACCATCCACCACCCCATCCTTCCACGGGACTCCAAGGTCTACAAGCACAACACCAGCATGTTGTAAATTCAGCACCACCCCCACCACCACCTCCTCCGCCTTCCAGTGTTTTGGCTTCTGGGCATCACACCACGTCAGCTCAAGCCTTACACCATCCACCTCATCAAGGACCTCCACTTTTTCCTTCAAGTGCTCATCCAGCTGTACCACCGTATCCCTCGCAGGCTACACATCACACCACTCTGGGACCGGGAGCCCAACACCAGCCTTCTGGAACAGGGCCACATTGTCCATTACCAGTCGCAGGTCCTCATCTCCAGCCCCAAGGACCAAACAGTATTCCAACACCTGCTTCAGGGTTCTGTCCTCATCCTGGCTCTGTGGCTCTGCCACACGGGGTTCAAGGACCTCAGCAGGCATCTCCAGTGCCTGGACAGATTCCAGTTCACAGAGCACAGGTGCCACCAACATTTCAGAACAATTACCATGGTTCAGGGTGGCATTAGAATGGACTCCCAAAAACATTTTTTTAAAAATGTTCCTGTAAGATAAACTGTATATTTCATATGTACCTGTTAAGGTACTTTTTAAAGCTTGTACATGAAACTTTGTATTAAAACAAATGAAAAACAAACACCAGTGCTCTTTCATTGTATCTTTCCCATTTTTGCTTTTTAAAATTCCTTTAAAAATGTGCTATTAAGCCAGTATTAGGTATCTTTATTTTGTAAGTGAACATTCCAGCTGTTTTTCTGGCAGGATTGATGCTACATGATTAAATTCTGTTGCAGTTAAATTCATTTAGTGAATGTTTTCTATATTATTTTATACATATGCATTAAGTACAGAGCTAAGCAATGGCAGTATGAGGATTTTCGTTTTCTCCTTCACCAGTTCTGTGAGTGCATCTTAGATATGAAAAATGCAATACAGATTTTTATAAGTTTGGTGTGGACATGGCTCTTTTTGTTTTATCGGTTATTTGCAAGCAAAATGTAATTTAATGTATAGATGATTTTTAATGTCTCCTGACAAACTGTAAATACTGCATTTCCTTTGCGTATATAATTGCTTACAGCTTTTCTCATTTGATATATAGCATTGTACATATTACAAGTCTTTGCAAAACTGTGTGATCTTTGTGAAAGTAGTACAGTATATGGCCTTTAATTTTTTTTTATTTTAAATATACTGTCACACTGAAGCACTGGTTGGGCATTTTAATTCATGTTAATAAATCACAATTATGTCAGTTTTACCAAATTGTCTCGTACAGCTTCTGAGATTGGGGTCTGTTTAAGCAAGTGCTTTTATGAAAGTTTTCATTTTTTGGATCTTATAAAGAGCCTTCTATTTTCTTTAGCAACTACTACCTCAGCTAGACTGGAGCAAGATCAGGAGGCAGTAAGGACTGTTCTGTAATGTTCCTGCTTGTCATTTCTGCAGGAGCAAGAGCCATAGGAAACATGTAAATGCTCTCTCTGCATACCTGCCCTCACGCACACTGAACCCACACCATTAAAGCACCACATAAGATACTGTCACATACCTTGACTTACACCAACTGCTTGACAATGTGGAGTGCCTGTCTAAACACACAGGAACATCTAATTTGTACATTTTAAAACATGTCCTGCTGGTTAATTTAAGGTTTTAAACAATTTTGATTAACATTTTTGTCTAGTTATGACATCTGAAAAAGGACGTTTTTTAAATTTGTTTTGGGTGTACATCTTTCAAGTGAAATGAAAATGGCCTCTGAAGTGAACATTTTACTGCTGAAATATAAAATGCTAGTAATTTTGGAAAAATAAATTCTTTTGTCCACTACTTAGGAGGATTAATTAAGTATAATTAATAGTAATGACACTATTTGCCAATACTTTTTTCATTACCCAGTTTCTTGACACAATTTAGCATAGTATACAAATACTGTGCACTGGAGAAGAAAAAAGTCAACACACTAAAATGACTGGAATTTGGCAGTAATGTAAGTCATGTTTTACACTTTAAAATTCCATTTCCTTTTGGAAATTAGCCTAAGATAGTACATTAATACAGCGGCGTTTAGGGATCGATCCTAATCAGCTTCAAGTTTTAAAGAATGTGGGTCATCCTTGCCTTTATTGAACAAAAGTCTACTTTATCAAAAGAAACACTTGTCCAAGAGGAAATGGCTTTATATCATCCATCCTGATAATTTCAAACACTGTAAGCTAACTAGGCATAGTGAAGTATCAATATTCATCTCTTTAGAGGATTCTTAATTGCTCATAGATCTGCCTACTACATAAATACTGTATGCAGAATCTCTTCTATTAACTGCAGATTTTTATATAAATTCTTTGACTCCATAATACTATCCTTTACCTCAAGTACTGTCCTTTACCAAAAATTAAAGTTAAAAATATTCATGGAAGGGAAAAAAGTGGAATTTAAGAATTTCAACTGTAGATACAAACTGAAGCTCTCTACCCCTGTAGGAAGCAGTAGTTGTGTTAATTACATATGAGCCAGGCACAGGAAGAAGCAAGTTGGTAAATCAGTTTTCACCTAAAAATTATGCTTTTTTGAAGCTTTTATATCCACCTTTTCTCTGCCTTGGGCAATTCTAATTTCCAGACAGCCAGCTTCTGAACCTGCTATAATCACATACGTGACCCACTGCTTGTCATTTCCATGAAGACTTCACACGGACTAGAGGAAAAGAGAGAACACTGAACTAAAATCACTGAGCTGGCTATAGTGTTTTTCATAACTAGCAGTTCTCACTTAGCTTATATGCATTATCATTAAGCCACCAAGAATCTGCTAAAAACCATACTATACCTAATACAAACGTATATTCCTTGTAGAATGATTGTTTTTTACCATCAAGGACAGATCCTTACAAAATTCATAACTGAGTTTAGTTTCTAACCACCGAAACTGCATTAGATAAATTTCATTCAAGTGTGCTATAGCCCTGGTAAAAATTCTTAAGAGACTTACAGAAGACATAAATGTACTCTGTGGTTCTTACAAGAACAGTTCAGTGGAAATGGCAGATAGCCACCATCTGTCAAAGAACCCACATGGTAACTTACAGCCTTTAGAAAAATTTAGAGGCACATTTCATAAATGAGGGTATGTATGTTCCGCCTCACTGTGTATGTGATACAATGCTAATTCCAAAGAGGATTCTATGTCTTGTTCCCTCACAGTGAACACTTAGAAAATTTACAGTACTCAGTGTAATTAATGTTTTTCATAAAACACAAATGAAAAAGGATCGTTGAAATTCAAGGCATTAAATCTATATACTACAGCATCTTTCCTAAATCCATATTCTATACCCTTATAAAACAATGAATAATTTTCTTGTATAAAGCCTAGTTCTCATGTAACAGAACTACATTTCCTGCAATGGTAATGTTGGCATTTCGGTATTTCCTTTAGTTTTGGGTGCACTACACTGAATGGATAGTAAATGTTGGTTCTATCAATTCAAATATAGGCCAATGACCAAGGCAATGTCTGGAAAAAAAACCTGAAAACACTTTAATTTTTAAAACAACCGCAAGCACCTCAAACAATAGATTGTTGTTACAACACTTGTTATCTTTTCACAATCTAGTTATTGCAAAGGCATATGGATAAATTGTTAATGGACAAAGTCAAGAAAAAGGAGGCACCTTAATAAATGTAAAATTAAAAAAAACAACTGGCAGTCAATCCACTGACTCCTAAAAGAGGCTAAATATACCTCTCTGTATTACATTCTAAAATTGTATTGCCTACTATGGTTTGTGTCTTGGATTCTACAATTTTAAGGAAACGCATAAACAAAATTGTGTGCAACCTGCAAAGGGAAATCATTTTCTCAACTTCAGTGCATGGAAAGACAATCAAAAAGTGTGTAAAATTGGCTACAGTTTCACATAAAAACGCCTACGGAATGTACGTGCTCACTGTTTCCTCCGAGGTGTACGTCAGTGTCCTGCCCATTGCGCACTGCAAATTGCATATAACATACCTTGGTTCTAGACAGACGTGAGCAAGATTTTCCAAAAATATATGTATTTTCATTCCACACACTGAATGTATTTCTCTTGTCCAGTTTGATCTATGTCGACTTTCACTTACAGCGTTTGCAGGAGGCAACGCCACATGGTACCAGGCCATCGCATTTTTAAAGAGGAACTGCTCTTTTCCCTTAAAAGTACTTTTAAAATATGCAAAAATAGGAAAAGGAATGCTAAACTATAATACGTACTTTAGAGTGGGAAGTATGTTTTTTCCTTCTTTAAAGTGCCATATAGGGAATGACATAACCCAGAGCCACTTTGTTTAAAATCCCGTGAAAAAGGGCTGTTATGGAATGAAAGTTTGTACAACTCCCTGGAGCTAAGTCTGCTACATGCAAATTAGGCTACAAAGCACTCAAGACTTGGTAGCTTTTCTGAAATTGGAATTCCCATCCTATATTTAATGGAAATTAACATTTACAGGGTGCATTTACATACACTATAATACAGGAATGATGTCCCTTTGCCAGAAGATAAAATTGTACATTTCCTTGCTATTTCTTGGTTCCAACTTGATAATTTCTTAAGATTGTAAATTATTTAGTATTAGGCTAAAATATTTCTTCATAAATAGTTACAAAACCTGCCAAAACACAAGGGGGAAAGTTTTTTCGTTCAAAAAAAAAAAATGACATTTGAATGTCACACAACACAAGAAACAATGCTTAGAGACGTGTTATTGTTTCCAGAAGAAAGTGGATCAGTGAACTACTAAGCTGAAGACAAAGGACTACCCTTCCCCAGGATCACAGTGCACAAAAGCAAAATGTCAAACAACAGTACCTCAAAGCAAAATAAAGGTCTGAGGATGAAGCCAGCTCACTTGTAATCCTGTTAAAAGAATGAGAGTCACCATTTAGGTCCAATGTACTGGGAAACATTTGCTAGCTCAGAATGCTGTATTTGTAGAATCTGCTAAGAATTCAACCAAGGGTGCCGAAGGCATTCGCCAGCTGAAGCTCGTTTTTCGGGAACCATTTCTAACATTGGAATCAGGAAATCTGTAAACTGTGCAGCATCTTCGTGGGGCCACCCATACTTTTCCACAAGTACATCAAAGAGGCTCCAAGGCTTCAGCTTGGTGATGTGCCGCAGTTCTCCTACAAGGAAGAGACAGGCACTGTCAAGAGAGCTACGAATTGCATGTCCCACTGCTGGTCCAGGCAGGCTCTTTTCAACGAAGCACATACCTACCTGCTCCACACTACGCAACAACAAAGAAGGCCAGCTTTTCTCCTCAGGAATAACCATTAAATGTATACGCAAGTGTGTCATATTTCAAGTAAGCTTGTCACATGTAATTAAATAGGCATTGATTTAAAAGAACTAGTTCATTCACAACAATTCTAGTTTTCTTTAAATAAGCAGAACCCAGGATGTTTTCATTCACAAAGACTGACTGAGGCACTCCCACTCCAGCCTGGTATCCTTTGCAACTTGCAAATTTGCTTAGAAAAAGCCTTCAGATACATGGTATTCTTAAACTCTTTGGACCACTATTTCACATGTTACCATGCAAAGAAAAAGGAATCTTTTCCTATAGAACAGGCTATTTGAGAGAACTTCCTGTGATGCTAGAGATGCAGAAATTCATCTGTTCTGTCCAATAGGGTAGCTGCTCGCTTTGTGTGGCTTCTGAGTACTTGAAATGTGGTTGGTGCGACTAAAGAACTAAAGTTTTAATTTAAGTGTTAAGTAGCCACAAGTGGCTAGTGGCTACTACACCAGACAGCACAGATCTAGATGCCAACCTGAGTCAAATACCATTCATTTCTACACATTTGTTGTGAAATCTAAGCTATCAGGGCATCAATGTGTAAACCCTGAAGTTATTCTTTCCAGAATGTGCTAGCTGCAGTATAAACGTGACAGAATGACTAACAAGCCAGGATGGTTTGAAACCATAAAAGTCTTTTTTATAACAGCAGAAAAAGTTCCTTTTTAGCCAAACTGCCATTGGATAAGTTTCATTATGAATAACTCATTTTCTCTGTTAGAAATTTTTATAGGACACCCCATCGCTGCCCAAAGAGAGGCCTGATCAGGTGCCCCTCAGTGTTTGCCAAAGCAGCTCCCACAGAAAGCTGCACCCCATTCCACACACCCTCTCGGGCCCAGAGCAAGTCCTACAACCAGCACAGAGCTGAGGCGTGCCCAGCCCGCAATGGGCACAGCCGTGCCGGGGCCAGTTTCTCCTTCCCCTTTCACCTACAATCTGACCAACACAGTGAATTTTCTCCTGATAGGCACTAACGGAATTCCAGTTCTCTGCTTACAGGTCTTCTCAGGAGGCTCGGTTTGTTTCACCCATTTACGCAGCTCAATTTAGAAACACACTCTTCCTCTTTCTTCAATCATAAAGAAAAGAACATCGTAGAAAATTACAAACACAAAAGGAGAAATGACCTGTAATCCCACCCCACTGGGACTTTTTCCTTTGGCCTACACTCTTCCAATGTACGCACTTAAGAACTGCCATGTCTGCTGCATTGTAATTGTGATGTGCACAGAGTTCTGAATGAAAACATCTTTACCGAAAGTTTCTTGTTAAAGAAGCTGGTTATAAAATAAGCTTCTGGTTCCAACGTGAGTCCTGGGGATGGGGTTAAGCATGGCTTCCGGACTGCGGTCAGGCCTGGGTTTACAGGACAGTGGACCCGCCTTCCATGAGAACAAAGTCTGCACGATCCCTGAACGTTCATGCCCTTTACCCCAGAAACTCCACTCCCAGGAATCCGGCCTAAGGAAATAAAGCTGGCACCCACCCTCCACCCCCAAAATATGCTCACTGCAAAATTATACATACTTGCAAAGCGTCAAATGCTCAGGAATAGAAGAATGGCGGTTGAAAAAAAAAAAACACAAGCAACCATGGCACACCCATTTGATGAATATTATTTAGCACTACTAAGTAACATCGGAGGAAATTTTATGGTAAAACATTTGGTAGTAAAAGAACAGAGGTCAAAACTATGTTCTACACATGGTCACAAGAGTGATCTTCAAAGTGCTCAGCAAAGATATAAAGCAGGTGCCCCAAACACCAGCTTTATGATAAGGTTGTTTCTCTCTTTCTGCATTTTCTATAATGCAGCTCTACTGATTTTACTTTTTTTTTTAAGATTTTATTTATTTACCTTTAGAGAGAAGGAAAGGGAGGGAGAAAGAGAGAAACATCGATGTGTGACAGATACATGGATCTGCTGCCTCTCACACACCCCAGCTGGGCACCTGGCCCACAATCCGGGCATGTGCCCTGACTAGGAATCGAATCAGCACCTGGCATTCACTCCACTGAGCCACACCAGCCAGGGCTCTATTGATTTTATAGTGACTGTTCATCTCACCCAAGCAAGGGCAAAGCAAACCGAGAAAGCTCACACATAACATGCTAAACAAGCTCTCTAGGAAGGGAAGAGAGCTTTATTCATACTCATCTATTCTGACTTGGAATAAAGACCAGTACTTTTCAGGTTTGGGAATGAATGCAACTACTGAGAAGCACTGTCTGCTCAAACAACAAAGAAATGTAGTCCTAAAGGTGTCAGTTTTTACTTACTAAAATCCACCATGAGGCATGAAAGCATGTACAATCTTCAGTGAAGAGAGATAAGGTTTACCCCAAAGATGACTTAAAATCTGCATAGGAGCTTTCAAAACAATTCAATTCTGAGAGGCTATGAAAAACTATTCAGACCTAACTAGCATCACTATAAACTGACAAAAATATCCCCTCCAAACAACCTAAAATATCTAACATACTTCGACCAGGTAAATCACACATAAAAAAACTATGCAAACATGCTATCTAGAACAGGACAATATGCAAAATAATCCTAAACACCAATAGGTACTGAATACATAGTAACATTGCTATATAACAGAATACTGAACCGCCTCTGAAGAGAATACGTGGATTATTTAGACAGTTGGAAAAACATAATGTCAAGAAAAAACAAAGTAAATTCAACTAGACCCTATGATTACACGTGCACATTCTCACATGTAATTCAATGGTAAGAAACGAGGTCTTACAACTGTTGAAGGTTACTTAAAAACAAAACCTAAGCTCCCAGACATGTACACCTACCGCTAGCAGAAATGCCCGATCCAGGCTCATCTGGTGAGTCAGGGCCTCGAGTCCCTCCACCGGCCCCAGCCCCAGCCCCATAGACGAGACACTGGAAACAGCAACCTGCACTACCACCACCACCTACTATAAAAAATAAAGTAAGAAGTGGCTCCCTCACAAGGTAAAGAATTTTTGCCTTGATAATTTTTTCTCTTAGAAAAATATACCAAGATACGTTCTGCTGAAACAAATTTTGCAAGTAACCAGACACTTAATGATGACATTAAACTGTGGCAGTCTGTGCTTTTTAAACCATTTCCAGCCTTTCTCCCTTCCTCACCATCAGCTCTCACACAAATGCATGCAAACAAGAGACCAGCAAAGCTGCTCACCAGATGGGGGCCCTGCCACCGGTGCAGCCCTCAGCAGCCCCTGGGTTAAGCTCTGGGACAGGATCACCTGGACAGGCCAGGGAAATGAGGAACTGGCCCTGGCGGGCTCTTCCTCAAGAGCGAAAGGCCTCGAGACCGAGACTGTACTTGCTATCCTAGATTATTAGGTTACTTTTTTAGGAAAAAGTTAAGTACTTCCACTATACATTTCTTAGATATTATTTTAAGATTTGTAAAGGGAAAATGTATTATTTTGCCCATGAAATGATATTCCACAATTAAACATACAAGCATATGAGGTTTCATACCACACATGGGGCACTATGAATGCAAATCCTGGTACTGTATTTCAGCAAATACTGGTAACTAGAGAAAATAACATAACATGAAACTTATTAAATTTCAATTGCACACACATAGAAAGGAAACCTATCAAATAATTCACTGGTACAAAGACACATAACACAAAATCTGAAGACATTTCTACAAAGTACATGTAAGTAAATATTTGAATTCAGACTCTCTTTAAACCGTTATCTCCCCCACACACAAAGTTTAACTCAAATTGAACACAGACCTAAATGTAAGATCTAAAAAAAAATCCTTGGAAGAAAATTCAAGAATGAATCTTTGTGACCTTGAAGTAGGCAATGGTTCTTAGATATGAAATTAAAAGTACAGTAACCAAAAACAGGGAGAAAATTGGACTTCATCAAAATGAAAACTTTTGTACTTTAGCTGTCACGCATGTGCATTCACATGTCCACACAAAAACTTGTACATGAATGTTCAAACAAACATTATTAACAGCAGCCAAACAGCAGAAACAACCCAAACGCCCATTAGCTAGAAGCCAAACGCAGCCGGTCAACACACGAACAGGCGACACTCAGACTCGTGCAGTCGCCAGGGGACCCGTGAAAACACAGTCACTGAAAGAAGCCAACACAAGAGTCCGCGTCCCATGCGACTCCATTTGTGTGGACCGTCTAGAAGACGCAAATTCATAAAGAAAGGTAGATTCGTGGCTGCCGGGCCTATGGGTGAGAAGAACACTGAGGAAGTGCTAATGCGCACAGGATTTCTTTCTTAGATAATGAAAATACCCGCAGATTAGACAGTTGCGATGACTCAAGTCTGTGAATACATGAAAAACCACTTGAAAAGGGTGAATTGTATGATATGCAGATTATATCTCAATAAAGCTGTTATAAAAAGTTGGTAGTTGGTAAAAGCAAAATAACTTTAAAAGAATTCCAATGTGTTAGTGTACACAATAAAAATAAGCATTTCACTAATTAGTAGGTCACGATAAATGATAGAAATAAATGGGATGAAGTATAACAGAATTTACTTTAACCTGTAGCAATAATTTATTTTTTACATCATATGCTCAAATTCAAAAATAAATGAGTAAAATAGTAATTCAACCCTATGATCAGTGGTGGCTTGTGGTCTTTATTTTCCAAATCCCTTTACTGGGAGTTCTATGCCACTCCAGTCTGCCTCCAGGGCAACATCGGGCTCACACCCTCTGGTCTCCACTGCCACTCCGGCTGGGGATGGGGCCTTTTCATGCAGCCTCCAAATGGGAGGGCAGTGCAGGTGAAAGCAGGTGCTCCAGGCAATGACACCAGGAGACGGAGGGGGGTGGAGTGTGTCCCTGGGGCCGCCCCAGGTAGAGTGACAAATACTGTCACCCTGTTCTAGCTCACACAGGCTTCCATCCAAAACAATGACTGGGGAGGGGGGCGGGCGGGAGAAAATGCAGACAACTGTAATTAAACAACAATAAAGTAATTTAAAAAAACATAAAAAATATTACACCATTTCCTCTTGTACATAAAAGTACAAAAATATTATCACTATATTTCACTTACTGCATAAAGAAGTCATTCTTTTTCTTTATTTTAAAATTTCTTTTTCTAAGCTAAAAACGAAACAAAACAAAACAATGACTGGATACAGGTTAATGTTTGTAAACTTCATAACTAAATATTGACTTAAATGGCTTTTCAGGCTAATCCAGGCTCTGGGGACCTGGCAGGAACCCACACAGACCGAGCCCTGCTCTCATAGAGCTCTGCTTCTGGGAATAGCTTAGCACTGAGTAGAAAAAACAGACTTTTTATAACCCAGAAGTAATGTTTAAGCTGTAGTTAAAATATTAACAGTTTAAAAATTTCAAGACCCACTAATAAGGGAAAACAGGTCTAGTTATTTCCACTGAGTCAAACTCATGCTGAGATCAGTCCTAAGCTGACCCTTCGCAGCAGCCGGTCTGGGCACCAGACACCTAACAGGACAGAGCCCGAATTGTAAGTGAGAAGATGTCACTCGGGTGCACTTGATTTTTAGCTTTCACATGCAGACTTGACCCTTGCTCCCTTGACTCATAGTGGGGAGAAATCTGCTTCCCACAGAGAGCAGGAACATCTGCTGTTCACTCCTCTACAAGGCTGGCTGCTTTCCAACATGATGTACGCACAGTAATGGTTTTCAGTCTTGCTTCTCTTGTTATCAGTTCTGGCACAAAGGTATTTTAGGAAAAAAATGTAAATGAATACCCTTATCCCATTCTTTCCAAAATGTACACGGTATGTCTGGAAAATGTCCAGCCACTGTTCATATAACAAGAACAGTTTGTCTGACATCCATGTAACCTGGCAGCCAAGGAGAGTGGACTGGAATGCTCATGTGTGAATATGACGACTTCACTGTACTAGTCAGTGGGGGTGGGAGACACCATTGAGTGAGCATGTGTACTGTGTGGTCATCACATTCAAAATGACTGACTGAGTAGAACAACGAATCTGCATCACATTTTGTGTTAAGCTTGAACATTCCTCCATGGAAACTATTCAGATGATTTAGAAGTCCGTAGCTATGGGCAGCTGGTGATTGGCAGCTTCACCATGACATTATGCCTGTTCATGCATCACGTCTCATGCAGTTTTTTGATGAAACAACAAATCACTCAGGTGATTCAGTCCCCCTACAGCCCAGATTTGGCACACTGTGACTTCTGGCTTCTCCCCAAACTAAAATCACCTTTGAAAGGGAAGAAATTTCACAGTATCAATGAGATTAAAGAAAACATGATGGGGCAGCTGATGGCGAATGGGAGAACTGTGTGAGGTCCCAAGGTGCCTACTTTCAAGGGGACTGAGGCATCACTGTCCTATGTACAGTGTTTCTTGTATCTTCCTCAATAAATATCTTTTTTAGAGATCGATACAAATGGCTGTATCCATTGTGGACACGCCCCTGCCTTTCCCACCCGTCCCTCAGGGAGGCCCGCCCAGGCCCCTCCTCCGTGCAGCACACCCTGCCCCTCGGCCTGGAACCTGTTTCCCTGACAGGCTGTCATTCATAACAATATTCTTCCTGTAACTTCTGCAAAACCCTAACTCCCTTCTGATTTTCATTGTTCTTATAAATAAACAATAATTAGGAAAGAACTTACATCCCAAATCCCAGTCATTTTAGGGGATTTCTTGCCAAGTCATCAATTCTCCTTTACATCCAAAGGAAGGAGAAAGACTCTAGTTACCGCAGCAACTCCAAATCAAACGTTTCTGTCTGTCTACACCAGGAATGCTCGATGCATTTCAACTCTGCAAGTCACCTTTAAACGAGCGCGCTTGCAGGCAAGTCCTCAAGCACGTGTACGATGACGACATCTGATGGGGCAGCAGTTCTGAACAAGAACTTGAAGCTTCATCTGTGCGCAGGCAGGGAAGGGCACAGACCATGAGCTGCCCCAGGTGCAAGGGTGCTCATGGAACGGCCAACCTGAAAGCCCTCTTTCAGCAGAAAGGGCCACAGGACAGGGAGTTCTGAGCTGAAACCAACCACCGTCCGGGATCAGTTCACCGTGCGCCACTCACCGACCCGTCCTGGAGGGAGCCCTTGCCAAATGCAGCGAGGAGAGGGCTGCAGGCCCACAGCTGCTTCTGGGCTGGGATTCAGGAGTGCGGCAAAGCCTAACAAGCGTGGCACCTCACGGCGGCGGCCACCCAGGGCATAGGTGACCTCAGGCTGCTCAGAGAGACCCCTACCCGACAGATAACTTCGGCCTGTGTGTGAGAGTCTGCACGTGGGGCGGGGAACTTTCTATCTTGCTGCTGTGACCCCGACTTGAAGAACAGAAGAGCAGATTCTGAGAAGTCAAGCTAATACAGTTGTCTGAAGAATAGTTTTCCCTGACAATTTTTTTTCTTGTGATAAGCCTTTAAAAAGTAGTAAGAAAACAACCACGTCTAGTTACATGTGTCACAGCTTGCCCAGCGGGTGGTCCCGAAAAGCTGGGAGCCCCTGTGCTCAGTTAAGTGGAGCAGGAAGTCACCACCTTCACAGGGCTCGTTCCCGGGCCTCTGGTGTTTAACAGGGAAGCACTGCTCTGTAAGAATTCCTGGTCTCACAGCAACGTAAGAAGTCAGACTGGCACTCCAAGTCCAGCTATAACAGCGGAGAAAGAATATCTGGGACTCTCAAGAATGTCTATAAACTCCCTGTCCTGCTCACATCAACTTGAAAAGTTCTTTAATGGCGTGCCAACTGAAAAACAAACCTTACGCTGAAAAAGCATGAAGTAAGAGGACCAACTATGCTCACACAGAAGAATATGGCACTGAGGAGAGGATCTTTAAAAATAAATACCCTGGGGCTTTAGGGTGGTTTTTAAAATTGATCACTAACAAGGGGACTTACAGAGGGCAAAGAAAAGTTGTTCAGGGCCATGCCAAAGGAAGACCAACAAGAACTACAATACTGAAATAAAATCAATGATAATACAGAGTAAGGCACTGCAACGAGACAACAGGGTTTGATCTGCAAGAATGTGAGGCATGCAGTCCCACAGGCCTGCACCCTCTCACTCAAAGGGTGTCGATGGACATTCACTAAGTCCGGTCTCTAGGCCACTTCTGCTCCAGTGCAGAAATAATCTGGCTCCAGGAGCAACATGGAAAAGGTAAACATATGTTTAGCTGGTTTCTAGAAATCACGCAACTCTTTTTCATAAATAATACACAGACTGGTACTTGGAGAAGGAGAGAAGAGGTGTGGAATAGGTGAAGGGTTTTAGGGAGGCCGTCTCTTACAGAATTCTCCATCCACAGACATCAGCTGGTTCACTCAGGCTCATTTCTTGGGAGCTGTTTTTAGCAGAATTCCCTGGTTATAAAAGTCCAGATTTTTTTCCAATGCCCAAATGCAAAAGCATAATTTCTCCTTCTGGGAGAGGATTATGCTAAAATTAGTGTTGCATAAATACCGTTACCTTTTCTGGTGAAAAACTCCTTGGAATATTTCCCCAACATAGCGTATTTTCGAGGAACTTTCCCCAGCAGTTCAATGATCAATGCTATGTGATCTGCATTGGGAAACATTGCCAGCAAAACAGAAACACACGACAGTTTAATCAGTACACTGCATGCAGACACTGCCACCGCCCGCGCAGACAGAAACAGAGCGCGACCTGAAGAATCAAAAGCACTGGCTCTGCCCATGTGGCCGGACGCAGGCGCGCGGTGGAACAGGGCACTGCGGAGGAGCTGACGCACAGCACAGGGCAGCCAGGCACTGGGCCAAACGCAGTCTTCCCTCTCAACTTCTAAATCAGCACAGGAATTCTGCTGGGTTCTTGTTTAAATTTAGGAGAAATGCCTTTGTCACCATTAATGCTGCAATCAGCAGCTGCTATCCGTTTCTGTCTGCATCGTGGCGCTTTTCAAAAAGAAGAGGTACTACCTCTGCGATTGAAGAATTCCCGAGAGTATTTTCCAGATAGAGCAAAGTGCCTCGGGATACTGCCTAGCAGCTCTATGATGTGGGCTATGTGGTCTATGGAGGAGAGAAAACAGGACATGGGAGTGGGGGGGGAGGGTACAGAGGAAGGGTGGGGATAAAAGAAGAGGGGGAAAAAAATTGAAATTAGTGAAAACTCAGAAACAGATCCAAATCAACAATGTTTGCAGCACATCCATGCAGAGGCTTCTGGCACCGGCAGACCTCAGGAAGTACCTGGAGCATTACTGGCAACTGATGCCAGCTTGCCCCAGGCCACTCCAGCACTTCAAGCAAATTATCTTGGAGGTGGCCAGGTCTACAGATGGAATTCAAGTCAGAATTCCCCGGTTTTCAACTCAGCTCCCAAAGAGGAGAGAAAAACAAACAGCAGCTCAGTGGACAAAAGGACCACAGACAGACGGAGAGGCTTCAGGGCTCAAATGGCCTGTCCTCTCCCGTTGTCTGGGCGAGGGGCTGGGGCAGCAGGAGGGGGGGGCGCTCTAGGTGCTGCCCCTGCCTGGAGGCTCTGCCCCTTCACTGCCACTGGTGGTGCTTCAAGCTCAAATGAATTTAAAAAATAAAAATAAAAGAAAGAAAGAAAAAGCAAGCATCGGAATTTGGTGTTTGAAAACCAATATGTAGCTCTGTTTCAGCACAAACATGTAATACTCTCCAGAATTTCAGGCCCCTCAAGAGACCCAGACTGAGGTATTCGGCAGGTACACTACTCACCTTCGTCTCTGGAATAGTCCTCTCCAGAATGCGGCTCAAACAAATAATCTCCCGTTGCCAGCTCAAACGCCTAGGACACAACAGAGGGCATGCTAAGCACGTCACAGAAACTGGCCCCCGAGCCACCAAGTTTTTCTCCTTGTGTAAGAGACCTACATTTTATAAGGATCTGAATCAAACCAAAGAACCACCTAAATGGGCCCAACACCAAATCTGTTCTTCCTTCCAGAAAGTTCAAAGAAGATTCAGAAACAGTCTTACATTTCTACTGAAGATGAAAGGGGCTGGCTACACACTCTCTTCATTTCGAAAGAGGCAAACCGGCACGTCTGCGTCCCTGCAAGCAGCTGTGAGGAGGCCTGGCCGGAGCACCGCCCTTGGCCCCTAATGGCAGCACGAGGACCCAGTTCAGGCCCAGGTCTGTCTGACTGCAAAGCCGGCCTTCGCCCAGCGGGCTAGCCTGGCCCCTGGACAGCGGGTGCTGCCGCTCTCCTGAAGCAAAGACCTCCCCGTCTTAGTAACCCAGGGGGCTATTTTCGGCATCTCCTCATCATTTCATTCATTTCTGACTCAACCAAAGGAACAGCTAGAGCCTAAGAAGTCCCTCTTGCTCTGTCCCCTGGGACCACGTGGAACCAGATCACGGTGCAACTCCCTAGGGGACCATCGTCTGCCCCCAGCATACTGGCGTGGGGGAGGCCATTTGTTCACATTTCCACCAGGTTCTCTCTCTCACACTCACTCACACACAACACACACACACACACCTCTCAGAACTATGAGTTTAATTTGGTAATATATAGATGGCAACTGCTAATGCTCTGATCAAGTAGGTTTTAAAAACGAAACAAAACAGGATGAGCTAAATCCCGTCTTTGGTTTTCACCATCCTAACTTCTACTCTGGGTCAGATCTTGCAGCTCTGAAAGGCGCTGGGGGGGGGGGGGGGCGCCCACCACTGCTGCAGGCGGATCTCGGACTGTGGCGTCCCCGCCCCGCCGGGCGCCACCCTCCTGACTGCTGGTCTGCTGAGCTCTCGCCACACTGACCTGCTCTCCTTCTGTCTCTGACCGCACTGCGGGAAGGCACCCCCGGAAAGGCTTGTCTGCCTGCACTGGGGCCGTCTCCCGGCACTCTGCACTAACCCCAGGTTGGTGCGCTCAGCCCGGGGCCACCAGTGGATGAACTTGGGAGCCCTGCCCGAACCAGACCTGAGTCTGAGAAGGCCCTGGACGTGTCAAGTCTCAGCACGGGGTAAGGTGTTGCCCCAGCGCTGCCGTGCCTGAGGAGGTCCTCACCTGGGGCCTCCCCTCTCCACCTAATACGCAATAAAGACACAGGGCCAATGCCAGGTCAGGGGGAAAACCTCACATTTGGCTACAGGTCCAAGGGGAACAATTTGATTACAAGCTGAATGGCCAGAAGAGTCTTCCTCGAATAGGATACAATCAATTTAATATCATACAAGAGGAAAAGGTGAAACTTTAATGGGGAAAGACCCAAGGAGTTGCATGGCAGACACTCCAAGGAGAAGGCTGGCTGCTCTGTAACCCTTCTGGGGCGCTTCTCACTGTTCTCATTAATTTTCAAAAATATTTCAGTCTAGCTGTATATATTTCATGCAGCTTAACACTAAGATATGTCAGCTGAATGCTCTTTGAAAGAGGACCATTTTGATTAGCACCCACATATTTCCAAGGACATCCACAAGTCAAAGGAGCCCGCCACTGAAATGGCTGAAAAGAGAAAGGACGAGAGATAGGATGACGGCCCCCCACGTTATCCAGCTCTGGTTCTCCGCAGAGCGAGGAGCCTTCTCTGAGAGACGGGACGACGGCCCCATCACGTTATCCAGCTCTGGTTCTCCGCAGAGCAAGGAGCTTTCTCTGACAACACGACACGCAACCCAGCAGAAGCACAGGACCAGCCACATCGGCCTCTGCTCCCCGAGACGGCCTTTCCTGCTGGCAGCTCTGAATCCATGAAAGAGAGCCGCCTTCCACTCAGTCAGTCACTCCCACTGCAACCTTGACAATTAGTATTTATTTCTAATAATTGGGAAAGAACTTGGGATTCTTCCCTCTGTACTTGGCCTGACGCCCTCAGAGGGCCTTCCCTTGCACCAGCCTCTGCTCTCAGATTCTGGGGAGATCCCTTTCTTGAAAAGCTTCTCATGCTGAAGTGCCCCATTCTGAACAAATAAGGTCACCTCTTAGTAATGTGACCAGTGCTAAAGAAGTTTGGTGAAATTCGTCAGATGGGCTTTTCTTGTTTCTATGGCTCACCACGGAGCTCACAAAAAGACACCTACTCAGGGCCTCTGGCACACAGATGCAGAGGAGCTATCACCACCACCCATACAGAACTATTACATCATACACACAACATCTGGAGGGAACCTGAAGCTTAAGAAAAGGAAAGAAATCTAGACTCAACACCTGCTATCTCCCAACCACTCTGCCTTGTTTAGTTGTCCTGCCCAAGGGTAAGAGCTCAGCTCTGACAGCAGTGGAGACACAGCCCGGGGAGCAGGGCGCTGCCACTGAGTCTCTGTGCGGCCTGACGCAGGCGCAGCCCTCGGGGTGCTTGGCTTTATCCCAGCTTGGAATGATGAAGTTACATAATACACCGCTGTATTTTTAAACTCTGATAAAAAGGCGGGGGCAGGGAAACACTGCCTCATCTTTACCAGGTTCTCTAGTTGGAACAAAGGGACTCTTAGCCATGACCTTCAGGGACAAGGGGGGTGGAAGTGGGGAATGAAGGCCTGCCCCTTCCAGAAAAATCACCCTCTTGACAAAAATTTGACAAATTTTAAAAATTCTCATAAGCAGCCCCAGAAGCACTGAGAGACCTTATGTTTAATTTTCCGGGGAGGTGGGGTGGAGAGCTGGTGAAAGGAGGCAGCGGATGCGTTTCCGCAGGAGTCACTGACATTCGCGCCGCGTTCACGGTAGCAGCAGGAGTCGGCAGGGCCGGAGACTGTGCGGAGGGGCAGGTTCTCACCTAACAGACGGCAGGAAAGACGCTCCGGCACAACACTGTCCTGCCAGCTCCTCCACTGTCCTACGACAGCTGAGATCCTGTCCTAGTTTTCTGGTTGTACCGCCAAAATTTAACACCCCAAATCAGAAGCAGAGGATAGCAGAGCTGAAAAAGTTCTGAGTCTAATTCGGGGTGGCCCTGATACGGCCCCTTCCGTGCTGCTGGAGACGAGCAAAGCCTGACCTCCGACACCCGGAAGTGGGACGTTTCTCCCCCGCAGCCTGAAGCGTTCAAAGTGCTCCCTCTCCCCGGGCCCTCCGCCCGCCGGAGTCCCGCGGAGCGACTCTGATTCCTCCCCAGCAGTCTCTGCATTCAAAGAACCACCCCAGTTCCACCAATTCTTTTAAACATTCTTTTCCATACCCAGTCACCGCAAGAACTTAGCTTTTGATACTTACTGAAAAACTTTATTTTTTAAATTACCTGTCAGAGCAATGTGGGGATAGAAAGGCACAGTATTTCTGTTGTATTTGGCCATTTCTGTCGCCTCAGATGATGCTAACTTGAAAGACACAAAATACCTACTTTTTTCATATTATTTTAGCACTATTAATAATGCTTTTACTTTAGCATCAGAGGACAAACAATCCAACAAAAGCAGTTGTTACACTGGCCTTTGAATAACAATATGTTTAATTATTCAGCATTTTTAAAATGAGACAAGTGCCAACCTTTACATACATGCCCTTGTATTTTAACATCAAAAGAGAATTCGGGAAAAAATATGAAATAAGAGAAGCATAAAACACCACCCTTATCAACGCATACACACAGACACACACACCCTCTCCTTTCCAACACAGGTCTACAAAGCATAGCCCATGAAGAGCAAAGTGCTGAACTGGCCAGGAAAGAGAAGCTGAAATGGGCTTGTGGATGAAGGACCACTCATGCTCATCAACTCACACGAAAGAAGTGAGACGAAGATGCACTGGTGGAGCCTGGGGAGAGTCTAGACACAACTAAACGTGTGTGGCCGTGAAGTTGGCAGTGGAGTGGAGGGCGCACGGGGGCAGAAGGCATCCTGAGGCCCTGAGGAAAGTTCGCTGTGCACTCTGCGCGGACAGACTCAGTCAGAGAAGCACATGCAGCCACCCGTGTCTGCAAAGTGAGTGGACAGCCCACAGCAGTAAGCCAGCCCACAGCAGTAAGCCAGAATGTTCTCTGGATTTCATTTTATAAAAGAAGAGATGAAACACTGGCAGACGGGCAGTCCCTTCCTCCCAGTCAGGACATAGGTCTGTCAGAGGAACCACGACGGGCTGCGGCCTTTCAGCCTCGACAGTCCCAGCTGTCTCATCCTCCTCCACAGCGTCAGCGAAGGGCGAAGCTGCGTGCAACCTGCAAGCCTTCAGTAACCAGAGGCATGAACTGAAGTCATTTTACCACCACAGCAGAGGGTCTGGTTCTCAGGGACATGGGTCCTCCCCGCACAGGGCCTCGAGAAGAGATTGTTCTGACAAGACCAAACCAAAGTAAACCAACCCCAGGACATGCCTGAGAAGAGTTCTTCCAATTCCTGAGATACCCACGGCAACAACCTTCCCCTCACCCACTCCATGGCAGACACCCTTCCCAGTGAAAAGCTTCAGACCGCATGCACCGCTGAGGCCGCCCCATCACGAGCACTCAGGTGATGAGCCTTACAGGGAAGGAAGCGGCACGGCCGTTCTTACCATACACGCTGTGCTCCAAATGTCAGCAGGCGTACTGTAACCTGCTCCTATCAAAACCTCTATGGATCTATACTGCCGTGTCTGGATATCTTCAGTGAAGTGTTTATGCTGAAACGGAACAGACTGCATTACCGTGGAGAAACACACTAAAAAGGAAACAAAGTATCTTCTAATACATGATCACAACCAAAATGTTTTAGAAAGAAAATTCTACTTACCACCCAACAAGCATTTCCCAGGTCAGCAATTTTAACTCTAATTTTATCGGCATTCCGTGGATCCAGGGGATTCACCAACAGGTCAGCTGCCCGGGTTTTTGCTGGCGTGAGCAAACGGCAGGACAGTTAGTGCGTGGGGTAAGTGGTTTGCGTGTGCGCGCAGTGTTTGCTGGGCACAAAGCCTCCTTTTCTAGAAAGTGAGGGGGTGATTACCTAGGCCTGGAATCCTGTAAGTGGAACTAAACAGAATGTAAAGTCTGTGGTTTCCTCCTCTGGAAAGCATTTCACAGAAAGGAGCAAACCAGGCTGTGCAGAGACCTCACGGACACTGCCTTGCCCTCTCTCCTCTGTCCCTGATTCTGTCACCCCTTGGGTCAGCCCTGCTCCGCTCCCTTCTGTATGTTCCTAGCTGCTCACCATATGAGTCCACTCCCTGATGGACCACATCAGCTCATCTGTGTGTTATTTCACAGAATGTAAAGGCAGAGAGCGCGCTGCCCGGGGTAGACATCCCTTCTCAAGAGACACCAGCACCCACACCCCTGTCCCTCCCTCTGCTTGGGCGGGCCTCAAGGGTTAGATGGTGGCCGATTTACACACACAGATTAAAATAATGAATCCTGGTTTAGCTTTGAACAAGAAATATTCCAGAAGAGAGGTTTCCTGAGACAGCTTGGTTCTTAAGGGCAAACCTCTGAGCTCCTTCGCGATGGTCCTGTCAAACGAGCGGGCCCCTCCCAACCCCAGGTGCCCTGAGAGAATCTCAGCAGCAGGCCAAGGGCCAAGGCTGCTCAGGGCTCCTGGGACGAAAACAGCTTCCTAGACAAGTTCAGACTAGGCCTGCACCAAGCAGTTAACCAGGGGCCAAGAGACAAAGAAAAATAACTCAGTGAGGCCCAGTCAGAAATCCTGAAGTTCAGTTAGCACCTTCATCAAATCTCAAGCTACCTACAAGCTTGGATTTCTGGAAAGGATGAGATACACCCATGGCTTTTCTTTTAGAATTCTGAAGTGGTAGTTAAAGACTGAACAGAAAATCCACTCAATGCAGAACAGTAAACACTCTTGTTCACTCAAAGCTGGGCACTGATAAAACAAACCAAACTTCCTTTTGGCTACATCTGTGCTGTGAGGCCAAAGCACTGAAGGAGGCTGGTTCCCCGTGAAGCAAGAAGGCCACTGTTAGCAGGGCAGTGTGCAGACAAGGCACCCAGGAACCAGAGCCCTGACACAGGTCCCCTGGAGGGGCCAGAGGATGCAGGAGAACTTTCAGCAACGTCTGAACCCTCAACGCCCCTTCCTCAGGCTGTCTAGCAACCTGGGCTGGCCAGGCACACGCTACCTTCTCGCTATCTGTCCTATGCTGCCTCCCTCTTTATGCCGCTCCCACCATCAAAGGCCAGATATGAGCTGAGAAGAAGAAACACAGGAAACTCAGAAATGAGCAGAAACGTCCAGAGAGCCAGCCGCACAAGGATACACTACGTGGAGAGCGGGCTGAGAAGAGAGTTCCAGGAGAAACATAAAAATGCCGCCCCGACGGAGAGATGGGCAGCAGGGAAAACGGCCACGTAAATAAACCCTCATGTCCTTTGATCAAGGAGAATCAGTGGGCAGGAAAGGGAAATTTGAGGATTACGGAACTGGATTCAAATTTAAGTTTCAACACTGACAAGTTTTAAGACTCTGGCAAATGACTTCAATGGTTTGAGACTCAGTAAAAGGCGGGAAGAAGAAGGGACCACTCTACTCCTCCCCTGCTTCAACACACACACACACACACACACACACTCACTCTCTCTCTCTCTCTCTCTCTCTCTCTCTCTCTCTCTCTCTCTCCCCCCTACACAGGAGAGCCTAGGCTGCCTAGCTGGCCAGCCCAGGGGCTCCGCACCCAGCCAGACTACCTGCCTCCAAGGCCGAAGCTTCTCACTGGCCAGTGAAGGACCCATTCTCCTTCGTGATATGCTGTTATCCTCCTGGTTCAGGTTTGTAAATTGTGACCCACCTCACAAATGGCACTATGGAATTTACCTTAAAAATGTAATTATATAAGAACACAGAGAAGGTAGAAGAGAATTTGCTTGCATCTGACTTTCTTTTCTCCGTGTGATAAATACCTCTGCTAGGGTACCTGACCGCAACAGTCCAAAAAAGCCCATTTAAACGCAGGGACACTCACGCTTGCTGTGCAATCCAACCAACATTCCTTTACAGCAAGGAGGGAGCGGAGAGTGGGAAGAGAGAGGTGGGGAGATTTCACTTCAGGAAGGGCTGAGGATCTTAAGTCATTTCTGATAAAACAGTCTCTGGGTGATGCTGTGCTTATCCCACAAGAAGCCACCACCCAGAGCAGTGAAACAGCCACCCTCACTTATCTGCAAGGCACTACCTAGGCCCGCACCGATACTCTGCAGTTTAAACACCCTTATGTGGGAGGCAGGAGTAGCCTCTCAACATGCAGGCTCAGCACAGGCCTAAGTAGCAAAACTAGGAGATTTAATGCCCAAACCTGACCCATTCATTCACCAAATAGTCACTGAGTCCCTTTTCTTTGTTCCAGGCACTGGGAACAGCATAAACAAGACATAAGAGGTTCACCCACCACTCCCCCAAGTACCCCAAATTAGGGCACTCGTGAACTGGCTGGGAATACAGGCAATTAAGTAATTATAATGACTCATACACCATGTGAGGTGGCTCTATATGCTGAAGAAAAACAAAGTAAAGACAGGAGATGGATAACGATGAGGGTGTTCAGGGAAGACGGTCTTTCTGAGAAAGTGTTCCTTGCGCAGAGGCCTGACCACGGGGAGGCGTGGCGGGGAGAAGCTCCGGCAGAGGAGAGAGCAAGCACGAAGTGCACAGAGGCACAAACCAGCTCGGGAGAAACTTGAGAAAGCAGCCAGTGTGGGAGGTGCGCGAGGAGCACAGGAAAGAGACAAAGGGGATTTGGGGGACAGGAGCCGCAGCTGCCAGCAGACTGGATAGAGCTCATAAGCTTTAGGGAGCTCGCCCCTGGGTGCTATTCTAAGTGGGAATATACCGGAGATGGGGGTGGGAGGGAATGACAGAATGTGCTTTAAAAAGCTCTCTCTCTGGACTGCTCTACAGCAAACAGCCTGGGGAGCAGGAGTGGAGGCGAGAGGAGCAGGGAGCCTGTGTCACAGCAGCCTAGGCAGGGGCTGGTGGTCACACGGGTCTCTATCAGGTGATAGCGAAAGGACTCACAATATACCAGCACAGTTGCAGGTAAGGCCAACAAGACCACTCTGCTCCAGGGTCTTTGTCCTTCAGATGTGATGAGCCAGGACCTAGTCTACAGCTCTAGCAGCTAATAATCCAAGAGGAATCTTGCTTCCTCTTCTCAGTCCTCAATGGCTACCAAACTACTCTAGGGAAAAGTACACATTTTTCTAGGCTGGTATGTAAGTTCTTCCTCAATTTTTTTCTGGCCTGGTCTTTTCTTCAACAATTCCCTAATGTATACACTCTGCTGTAATGACAAGGATCTACACAGATTCTAAATAAAGCTCGTTTCTCTTGCCTAATATTCATATAATATACCAAGTGGCCATCTGCCAGCCACCAGGCCACACCCCTTCCATGCTGGAGGCTGCCCATGATCATGAAACCACCAACGGTGAAAACCAGAACTGAGTGCCTCTAAACAAATGAGTGGATCAGGAGGTCCTGTCCCTCTATGTCCCTAGCATTTAACAGTACAGAAAACATCTGCTTGCTAAGAGACTGGGATCAGTGAAAATAAACAGACCTCCTATTTCTCCCTGATTCATGCAACAGACAGGGTGCTAGGGATGGAATGTGTGTTGGAGAGAGTAAAACTTAGATTGTAAATAGAAAAAGGTGGGAGAAAGGGGAGAGTAGAAGAATATAACCAGCCTATTACTGATTTGTTTGCTCATTACTCAACAAATGTTTATCTTAGCATCAAGTTAGATGCTGAGGATATAAAGAGAAAACTACACAGCACTGTCAAAGAATTTACATTCTAGTAAAGAGAAAGATAATGGAAATGAATGACCATACTGTTAAGAAAGGTATGACCAGCAGGAAAAGAGGGGAAAGGGAACAGGCTGCTGGGGACACAGGGAGGACTTGTACTTAGGCTGCTACCTGGCAAAAGGAGGGACAATGGATAAACAGGAGGCAGTATTCCAAGCCGGAGGAAGAGCACAAGCAAAGGCACAGAGGCGTGAGCGAGCACGCCCCGCGCACAAAGATGCTCTTCAGCATGTCATGGGAATAAGCCAGGAAGAGGCGAGTGTCAGAGCAGCGGGACGGTGGTATGAGAACAAAGAAGACACACACGGGGGTGAGTTCTTCCTTCGATGAACCTACGTCCCAGGTGAAAGCATCTTGTAAGTACCTTCAAAAAGTTCTGCTCACAGTAAAGGTGAACTGGATGAGAATATGTTTATCCAAGTAAAAAAAACAAAAAACCTACATCTTTAGGAAGACTCGCTATAGCCAATGAGTCGCAGAGGCAGCTCCGCAGGTCTCCCACCCACTGCAATAAAAGGGGCTGCAAAACCCGTCGGGCAAGTGGCCGGACTGGCTCATCAGCAGACTCCCCTTGGGCTATAAACACTCTTGTCAGCAGAGGAGGTCTCTGTGCTTTCCTGTGTGGGGTGTGGGCCAGAACGGAAGCCGACTGACTGTGGTGCCCAGTGCCTGACACTGGCAGAGATAGGTCACGTGGCATTTGCTCCAAGTAAGGCTTTGATGTAAGTCATCATCACATGTAAATCCACGCCACTTCCTTTAAGATTTCAATAGCTGAGTCCTATCACAAGGAACACGTATCCAAATAAAGACACCTCTTCTTCAATATAGACAAAGAGCAGGCATATATTTCCTTGAACAGAAATGAAAGAAACCAAAAACTAAATATTACACTACCAAATGGAAGTACAAATTATAAATTAAACTACACATTCTAGAAAGCTACAGATGTTAAGTTCTTAGACTTGGAAGATTTTGCAAATGTATGATGTCATTAGCTAAATACAGAAAGAATGAGAGATGCTCAGAAACGGGATCTGATATGCAGACAGCAAGAGAAAGTGGTGCGGAATTTATTTTGCATCCATACTCGCGAGTACAAAAGCACTAAAATGAGAACGGGCAGTGCAGACCCACAAGGCTTTACCACCTCTAGCCAATTCCCTTCACAGCCTCTGTCAGGTGCGTGGCGCTCAGGCCACTGCAAGCAGACCCCTGATGGGGAGGGACACTTACTCTTCGGCAAATCCCCAGTGCTGGAGGCTGAAACTGTCCGGCTTCGGTCGTGGGATGGACTGCTCTCCTCATGCTCAGTAAGTGGGGATCCCTCGGAAGGTGCAGAGCCACAAGCCACAGGTTCTAAGGGCCCAGAGAACAATGATGGGGAAAACTCTGGAAACTGTGACTCAGGTATTTTATGTCGTCCATTTGGCAATTCCCCATTGAATTGTTCATAGGAGCTGCTATACGTGTAATCACTTTCTGCGTTTGGCTCATCAAGGTTGTACTCCTCGGGATTTGGGCAATCTTCTTCATCATCATCGTCATCATCCAGCTGCTGTTCCAGTAGGAACGGGCCATTCTCAATATGGCCATTGGTTTTGGGTGATTCAATCCATGTAGGATCTAGGTTCTCAAGTTCCTGTTCAACATCATCTTCATCTTTCTCAATGTTTTCTTTCTCGGCATCTTCTTTCTCTTCCTGATCCTCAGCTTCACCTTAAAAAGTTGATGAGTTAAGAATGAGAATTTGTTACTCCCCTTAACACAATGGCACAAGGTATTCATCTCCTCCAACGAGAGGTACTTCGGAATGTGCTTAACATACGTGCTACATAGCAAACAGCTTGGCTCTCAGGATAATGTCCTCAGGTTTACAAAATCTCATTTTTCATTTATTAAACAACTGGCTTACTCTTATTAGAAAATGTTAGTTTGGGAGGAAATGACTATAGTAGTCGCATTTCCATTTCTACCGTCTCCTCTACAATCTTCACAAAAGGTTTTGTGGGCACATTATTACTATTGGGTAAAAGGGTAATTACAAAATAAAAGGCAATCATTAGCTTGATAGGGACGTGGAGTTTCTCAGACATTTTCCATTTTTTAAAACACTTTTGAAATATTAACATATTTCTGGCATACGTTTGCAAATGAACTACCAGACTGTCCCCCACATTCCCAAATAAGGAGTTAAAGAGAATCATCCTCATATCCCAAGCAACAGCACCAAGTCCACCCCTGTGATGGCCTGGGGGAGGGGTGAGCGCCCCATTAATGACGCCCCTGGGCCCTCTCCACAGACCCCCCTCAGGGTTTCACTGACCACTGTCAGGCGCAGTCTCTCCCTCCGCAGCCTCCTCTAGTCCTGCGGGTTTTAGTTTCACCTCTGGGTGGTATTCATCATCTTGCTCATTGGAAGGTACAGCTGATGTGACATTTTCTTCTATTATTTTCCTTTCGGCTTCGCGCTCCAGTTCTTCTATTTCCTGCAGGCGCTTTTCCAGTAACTCAGCCTGCCTTTTCTGTTTCTTTTTCAGTTTTTTCTTTTTGTTTTTAGATATTTTTCCTATCTACAACATGTTAAGAAAATACCACAGGTCAGATTGCTTATTTTTAAAGCACTACGCAATAATACTAAGTGCAGGCAGCATGGCAAATGCTGATATAGTCTGTGTTTTTTTCAGGTCTTATTCAATTAAAATCACATGCTGGGACATGAGATCCACCTGTTAGCTAGGGTTACAGGCAAACCAGAAAAAAGAAACCAGCGTAACATCAAATAATTGGGACTGGGACTGCTACCAGGTCCTTCCCTCACAGGGGTATAGCTTAAATCCAATGAAGTCTTTTTCATTCAAACTCTGAGAACAGCTGAATACGCTGGGATACTCCTCCCTTTAACATGTTAAGCGCGGCGTCAGTCCCTGGGTACTGACAGTGAACTTTTCGCTTGGGCAACATCGGTGCGTGGGACCGGCAGTATCAAGGTTAAAAAATAAATGTTGTAATTTTAACGAAGTTTTGCATGGGCTGCACCATCGTGCGCCTGTTTATACTCTAACTCAACACCTGTCGAGGGGTCGCCAGCCTGCCGCCTGAATGGAAAGCCCAGCCAAATCGGCTCCGTGCTTAACGTGTTAAACAAGAAGCACCTCTTGGAGTTTCGCATACTGCTGCCTGTACACAAAGTAACGACGTCCCCTCTCCTTGCTGTCTTACCCAGCTGTCTGCCAAAAAAGAAACGCCTGCCGAAACGTGTTATTTTATTCACGGCTGGTCAACAGCACTGTTTGTGTTTGGGTCTCGCACACTGAGCTGTTATCAACTGCCAATACTGCGTGAATATAAGAAATGAGCATATGAAGGAAAGGGGAAAAAGCCACCATTTCAGTCTGCCTCCAGTCACAGCCATCTGACTTGGGAAGGGCGAGCCTCCAGTTCTCACAGACTCAATAATCAAAACAGGCTGCTGTGGCCACGGGAGGAGCGTGGGAACCGGCCTGGCGCATCGCAGCCCTGGTTGGGCAGGGGCATTGATTGCTATTACAGCTCCCTCTCGTTCTTGGACTTCCATTCCGAACTAAGGGCTGGTGGCAGTACTCAGAATTTTTGGACATTTCCTTCAAATAATTTTGGTTTATAAAGCTCTTTTACAATTTGTAGGTGACCCATCAACCCAAGACATTCTATTCTTTTCTGGAACCAAGCCGGGTTTAGGTCTGTTGCAGTAGGATTTCATTCCAGGCAGCCTGCTTCATTTGACTGGATTTACTGTTTTCACAGGACCAAAACACAGATAATGCTCTTTCATATTTCACTACTGGATGGAAAAAGATTAGAACAGCTTCAGAAACGCAGGCCACTTGGAAGCCAATGAGAAGTAAGATAAAGTGTTTTCAGAATAATCACACTTCAAACTCTACCTCTATTACCTGACATCTCACCAGGCTTGGCCAAAAGCACTCCAGAGAAGTATGTAAGGAAAATGTATATCCAACTTGGAACAACTCTGCGTATTACACTAAAGATCAGTTCAACTTACCAAAACAGTATGTCTTACACATTCAAGGATACACATCATTTGCAAACATACTTGTCTTTTACATTAATATACACTGGGATATCTGTGATCGAAAAAGGGACCAAAAAAAAAAAAAAAAAAAGAGTACAGCCGATTCCCCCAAACAACCCCTCAATGAAAAACTGTTACAGAGAGAAACAAACTATGTTACAATGTGAAAAGTTCAATAGTAAATAGTTGCTTTAAGCATAAGTACTTACAGGTTTTTGCTGTGGAGCGGTACTCACTAAAACAAAGTAAAACAAAATGACTGTTTAGAGGAAAACTGATACATATCTTTATGTAGGTAATCTGAATTGTAAAATGAAATAATTACAGTCTTTTAATGGCTATACAACTTGTATAACTGTTACATACTAGAGCTTCTGAGTCAGAGATTTAAAGTATGTTAATCCAACTGAAAGAAATGACTGGTTCTTTAAAAGCATAGCAGTAATTGTTCAATATAGACCATTTCTCTTATTTTTCTAAAATTAACTATTCATTTCAAAAACAGTTATCCCAAAGCCTTGATGGAGCACTTAAGAAAATGGAGAAGAGTTCACGAATGTAAACTCTTTGAACCAAGTTTGTTTTATAAATAATGAAAAGAACAATTTAGATTAGATGTACATCTATGTTTGAAAACTATTTAGCAAGTTTGTACAATTAGAGTGAATCAAATACTGCAGCAAATATTCTAGAATCAAACGACCAGACCACGCCAGCCTCAGAAGCGTGGCAGACTATATGGTCCCGTGATCTGAAACGAGTAAACTCGGTGAAAGAGTCTTCAGAAAACGTTCACTGAGCGTGAATGCGCCTCTCACAACAAAGCCAGCGGGCGCGCCGACACAGAGGGGTTTGTGTAACACTCACCTAGCGGGGGAAGCCTGTATCACAAGGGCCTGCCCTCCAGAAGATAATTCTATTTTTTTGGATCCCCCTTGTAATTTAATTGAGATATCTTCCTTCTCAAGAAAAAGGTCTAGCTATTTCTATCAATCAGGCTCTTACAAAAGTTCCTAATATGTACACATTCGCCTCAACTCTGTACAAGCTCTCAAACGTCCTCAACGGGATGAAACACAGCTGGCATGGCTCCCTCACCTGCAGACCCAGAAGGAGGAGGAGCTCCGGCTTTCTGCCACTCAGTTGCCTCGGCTGCCATTCTTCTCACATATGCATCATCCACACACATCAAGATGTTTTCCGGCTTTATGTCAGTATGAATAATCTTGCACTTACTATGTAGATAATCTAACCCCTGAAGCACCTGATCACAGTAAAATCAAGAGAGGAGATGAGTTATTTATACCTTTATTACTCAACAATTATTTGTAAAATAGATAATAGTGTCACAAGGCACAAAATTTAACAGAAAAGGATATTTAGTAAAAATACTCTCCGCCCCCAGCTGTTTCCCACAAGCAACCAATGTGTTATCATTCTGGAGATAACTTATGTTCAGAGAAACAAATGCATCTCTATATACGTCTCTACATGTACTTTTAAAATAACGTTACTGAGATGTTAAATTATATACCACTCAATTCACCCTTTTAATTGTATTACTCAACTGTATTTAGACGTGCAACCATCACTTCCGTCACCCAAAAAAGAAACACTGTACTCACCGGCAGTCACTCTCCATCCCCTCCAAACCCCCACAGCCCTGAGCAACCACTAATCTACTTTCTATCTTATTCTGAACATTTTATAGAAATGAAATGATACAAAGTGGTCTTCTGTAACTGGTACAATATTTTCAAGGTTCATCCATGTGTAGGATGTATCAATACTACATCATTTCTTTTAATTGCTAAGTAATGTTCCGCTGGATATAACAACTTGTGTCTAGCCATTCACTTGATGGACATTTGGGGTTTTTCCACTTTTGGACTATTATAAATAGTACTGCCATGAACATTCACATACAAGTTTCTGTGTGGATATATGCTTTTATTTTTCTTGGGCATATACCTAGAAGTGCAATTGTTAGGTCACAGGGTAACTTTCCATTCAGCCCTTCAATGAACTGCCAAACTGTTTTATGTAGTGGCTGTACCACTTTACATTCCCAGCAGCCATGTATGAGAGTCCCGATGTCTTCATCACAGCTGACACTTGTTCCCTTTTTTTATTTCAGTGACTATAGTGAGTAAGAAGGGTGTACCTCATTAATCTGCATTTCCATGATAGCTAATGATGTGCATACATTTTTAATATTGCAGGAAAGGGGGTCAAAGTTTTCCTAGGCTTATATATCCATTCAAGACAAATTTTTTCAATTCTTTCCATAAACCATTATTTTTAAAATACAGACCACAATAAAAAATAAAGAAAATAAAAATACAGATCATGTTCCTATGCATTAGAAATTGTACATGCTCAATAAATATTAACATTTAATAAATATCATTCAAACATTTTCAGTCATTTAGGGGTCTTGTCCACAATAGACAAGAAAGTGGGGAAAAGAGAAGCAGAAGATCAGATAACACAGCACCAGAAAGTGAGGGTACAGAAGTTTCAAGAGGAAAATGGAAAAAAACAGGATGAAAATCCCTCATCTAATCTTTTTTTCCCTCCTTGTCTAGCCCCACACTGTACTATCTGTTTGATACATAGCAATTAACCAAGTTCCCTGTCTTCACGGGGCTGAGAGTCGATGTGTTATCACACAGCTTACCGTTTCATGCCGGGGGGGAAGAAGGGATTTGCCAGAAAGAAACCGAGCTGAATCATGGGTGCAGCAAACACAATGCAACATGTGGATGAGCTCTGAATAAGTAGCACCAGTAAATGTCAACACTTTTCTTAAAATATCTTTTCACCACTTTCCTATCCTTCAAGTAGCCTTTATCTTTCCATATTAGGACTTTCACAGTTCTTAGGTTGTTTCACCATGTGGGAGGCTGCACAGGTACGTGTTCATGTGATTCACTATCCAAATGCATTCATGGGTGTTCTTTATGACAGCGAGGCACTCCAGAGGAGCAAAGTGTTCTCAGCAAGAATTTAAGATTCCAGATTTTAAAAATATTGCTATTGCATTCAACTGGGCAAACTTTCCTTAAGAAGCATAGTTTGTAACATTTGACTATAAAAATAAGCAAAAGATTTCACTACTGGAACAAATTAAGTAAGTTAATTAAGATAATGCAAGTCATTAAAGGAAAGAAAACCACTAAGAGATGCAGCATTAAAATACAACCCTGGGAGCCGCACTGTTCCCAGACTGCCGCCAATCACTCCTTCACTGCGCAAGTTCCGTCCGAGCTCATTCACTCACTGGGCAAGCTATTTAAGCTACCTGACCTTCCATTTCATGTCTACAAAATGGAGGGAATATACCTATTAGAAATAGTCTGTGGAAAACACAAAAACAAGGTCTATTTTACAGGAAGCTCAAAATAAGTGGTGCAACTAAGGTAAGCCAGAAGACCTGTACTGACATTGACTAAATAACTGTAACTCTGCCAAGTCACTTACTAAACTTCTCCAGTCTCTTTTCTCCCGTCTCTAATATGAATGGGCTCTGCTCGATAACTTCCATGGTAGTAAAATTCCATAATCTGATTCCATAATTTCTTTTAATTCTATTTATTATACTATTTTAAAAAATCTTTAGCTATAAGCTAAGAAGAACGGTTTTATTTTTAAAACTGTCATTTCTGTTATCAGCCAGTGAAGTTTGAAGGAGTAAAGCAGCCCAGAATGCCAAATCCAGCAATGAGCAATCTTACAACCATTTATGCAGAATTACTATGATGATGCAAAAAAAATAAATAAATAAAAATCACTGAACCAAGCTTCATGCTCAAGCACAGATTTCCTCTTGCAAATTATGAAAAAGAGTTAAAAGGAGCCTTACTTCATTTGTCAGATCATAGTGTTTCCCTCTTGCCTAAAAGATACATACTTGGCCTCGGCAGCAGGAGGCAGCAGAGGCTGCGTGGATCCTGTGGCTGCTGTGAAAGCTGAGACCAAGCTAAACACAAAGGGGCCAGTAACAGAGCTACATTTGCTCAGAGAGCTAACACCCTCCTGGGGTGCGGGGCTCGTGTTCTCCAGGGAGTCGGATCTAAAGGGCGGTGGCCACGCAGAAGTGAAGGCAGAGCCCCCGGCTGGGAGCAAGAGAGGCCCGTCCTTGGTCAGGAACTAACCAGCCACGGCTCAGAGCAAATTCCTTCTCTCAAGTTCAGCAGTAAAATAAGCTGTTTGGTCAAGAGAGCCTCTAAGGTTTTTTTCTATACACCTGAGTACCGTGTCAGAGATCATCTATTGCTGGTGTTAGCAACACAGATCTACTCTTTTCCACCACAGCTTGGTGGAAACAGGTCCTGTGGCCTTGCAGATAGAAAAGGAGAAATAAGCTGAGAGTAATGTGGAGACTTCTCTCTTGTGTGTCTCCCTGGTCCCGCACATACCCCACCCACAGCGATGCTTCCCCAGAATCCTAAACTGCAGAGAGAAACATAACAAGAGCAATTTTCCAAATTATTTTATGACTCCAGTCACAACATGGGGACTTTCTTCCTCCCCGCTGAACAAAGGACACTGGGAGGAGATTTGGCCTACCTCTCATTGTTTGTAGTAAGGCCTTGCTGATGCGGCTCCAAGGGGACCCCGCCAGCAACCAGATGGCTGGCCCTGAGCAAGAGCACTGCAAAGGACACTCATTCCTGGTGGGTGTGGAGGTGACACCAAAGGGACTCTCTGAAGCCCAGAAACTTTCCTACTAGAAAAGTTAGAGCTCCCACTAGATTTCTCTTCCTCACTGAGACAGATCTGAGATAAGCTGTACACACTGCTTCTGACACACAGAACATTAAACTGAACGGAGGACTGTGGGAAACAGCTGCTACAGTAAGAGAGGACAAGAACTAGACACTCAGACCCAAGTTTTAGTGGACACTGTCCTTGTCCACCTTGTCCTGAAATAGCCCTCTGCACCCTGCTCTGACTAGTGAAAATTAATGAGAAAACCCATCAGCTCTACTTTTGAATATAGTCAGGAAAGAACATACATCTACTGTGCCCAGTATTTAGGCTGCACAGAGTAATGAGCTGTGAAAGAGGCTTAGCTCCATTGAAAGGGAGTGACTTCACCATATTTGTGACTTGAGAACCCAACATTTTGAGGAGAATTCCTAGTACAGAATTATATATACCACCACACCAAACAATTCCAAGAATATAAATGTTTATCAATTTAAAATTAATCTTCTCAGCTAAAATTCAACACCACTGACTTGACCATAATGAATTCACTGACAACTAAGACCAGCGGAATGATTAAAATGGTAAATAAATACCAGATGCAGGTGAAACCCTTCAGTGACAACAAGGGAGCCGGCCTGCTGGGCAGGGCCACAGCTCGTGGTGTGTCTGCGGGAGCCGCCCCCAGTTTTAGAAGTCCCGTTAGCTTTCGTATTCCAGCACATATTACCAATTATAAATTACCTCTGAAATAAAACCAAATGGCTGTATTTTTAAACAACCTAATTGCCAACCCTACTATGAAAGCAAACATAAACAAACAAAGACCACTTACCACAGAGACATGAATGCGCACTTTTCACAAATGAATGCTATTATTGAAAATGCTCCTAAATCTATCTATGGAAGCAAGCATGGAAGCAGAAGCTGCACCACGTGGAGTCCGACCTGGGCCCGGCACGCACGGGGACCTGGGACCCAGGACCCGGGAGGCTGCCGTCCGCCTGGGCAAGGCCTCCTGTGTGGGGCAGACGGCACCACCCCAGCCCATCAGGCTGTGCTGAGGACTCGCCAGCGTAACACAAACGAAAAGCACGTACAACAGCGAGTGCCTAAAAGAGCATAACAAATGTCAGCGACTATCATGATAACAGAAAACAATAATTACTTAAAAATCCAGGTGACTTTGAGACAATACTGGAAAAACTAGCAGACAGAAAGTCACCAAAATCAGGGCCTTGCCCTCACCAGCCTTCGCTGAGTGGCAAAGCAGTCACTTCTTCACAAGGTTTCTGATTTAAACCGTAAAGTTTTCAAATGTAAGATGTCAGCCACTGTTGCAATTACATAAGAAAGTCAAAACTGCACTTAAAGAGCAGCAAAGGTGTTTAAAGAAAACTGTACCACGAATAACAGATACTGCCAACACAAGTACCGCTTTTCCTCTCTCAGCTTCAGAAATAAAAGCTAGATATAAAACAGACCTCAATAAAGCTGACTTCAAAAAAAAAAAGGAATGAAAGTGTTGGGGCAAACAGACCACCACAGGACTCCACTCTTGAGGCCAGAACAGCGGCAGGTGCCCGTGGGAAGGGGGCAGGCGGGGAGAGGTGCCACGCTGCCACCACAGCACGCTGCACCGCTGCCACACGCAACCAGGGCGGCGATTCTCTGAGTGGGCACACGGCGAACGTCACCATGGCTAAGTGAGGACAGCTAAGAACTGATCAAAGGATTGCCTGGAAAGGTAATTCATTTAATTGTCACTACTTTTAGAAAATAAGTAAGTGGCAACATGTACGTACAAGCCTGTGAAATCGCAGGTCAGCCGTTCTGTAAAGTCAGATGAAGAGGAACATGCACTTCACCTTTCATTTAAGAAAGCAACAGATGTGAAAATTAGGACACAGGACCTGTAACTCCGAGGCGCTCCCGATGCAGCTGGGGAGACACGAGGGCTACTTGTTCTGGTCACAGGGCTGGGTGCTTCGTCATGCGTTAGCCCCTCAGAATTAATGTCCACAAGAAAGCCATAAATTATGTATTATCATTCTGATCATACAAACGAGGAAGCAGACTCACAGAGGCAAAGTAAAAACAGTTAAGTGCCACAGTTAGAATATGAAATTAAATCTATTGCTAAGGCATGTCCAGCGGTTCTCAATGAGAGGGGGTCTTGCCTTCCTGAGGACATCTGATAAAGTTCAGACTCACTTTGAACTGTCACAACTGAGGTGGCGGCTGATACAGTCATCTAGTGGGCAGAGGCCACAGATGCTAAACCCCCTACAATCATAGCATAGGTCCCTACAATAAAGAACTATCCTGCCCAAAATGTCATCACAGTGCCAAGGTTGCAACACTTTGGCCTATAAGACCCTGCAATTGTTAGGAAAGAACTAAAATGCAGGCCACAGGCATCCTGAAGAGGAAAAAACACCACTCTTAAGCTAAAACATGGGTAGAAAAGAAAGCATGGTATTTTCAGCAGCCTAGGACAAAAGAAATTATCAAAGATGTGGAGCTAAAAACCAGCAAGGTGAGTACTCTTTCCATAATCCTACCAAAGAAAACTAGTAAAAATCTATGATTACAAATTCTTATAAATTGGCATGTATTATAAATGCATGGGACATCTTTGCATATTCATAAGAAATGAGTGATTTGATTGACTCCAGGAAGGAAATTGGGTACCAGAAGGACATATATTTTAGAACAGTTACATGTATTACCTACTAAAAAAATTAATTAATGGACAAACATTTACTGCCAGGATACCAGAAATGAAGCAGGGTCTGTAAGGAACAGTACAGGCTGACACCAGACGGCAGAAGAAGGAAGAACAGTTTTAACTCTCACTGGACAGAGGCCGAGTATGAGTCAAACAAATGATATGCAGCTTGGCAGAAAGCATGAACTTTAAAGCCATACTAGCTAGGTTTGAATTCCTGCTAGACCACTTAATACTCTTTAAGTTACTTCCTGACTAGGGGCAAGTAATTTAACCCCTCTATGCCTCAGTTCCACTTACGTAAAATCAGGGAAGTAAAAATACCTATTTCACAGTTACTGTGAGAATCCAATGAATTAAAATTTGCAAAGTACTCAGGACTATGGCACACCGTAAGCACTGAATAAGTATTTGCAATTATTAATAGGGATATCTCTTTACATCTTAATAATCTAGTAAGGATGTTACATTTATTATTCTCATTTATTTATGATGAGATCGTGGCCTAAGGAGATTAAGTTGGCCAAAGTCCTTCAGCTAAGGGACTTCAGCACTCCGTATATCGCTATGTGAAAGTCAACAAGGTTAAGCTTTAGACAACAGGCAATGGGAAACCACTAGAGGTTTATGCACGAGGAGTATGAATTAGTAAAGCACAGTTTTACTTGAAGAGTAGCTGCCAATGGAAAGGAGACTAAACTGGAACAGGCAAGTAGAAGATGGGCCAGACCCCAGGACAGCAGAGAGAAGTCTATGAGCCCAGGATGGTGGCAATACAGGGAAAGTCAGTGCAAAAGACGTGGCGCAGGTGGGATCGGACGCCAGGTGACTGGAGAAGCACAGCAGGTGACAGAGCCATAGGGATGACTGGCACCAGGTCAGCCACACCTGACTGTGAAGGCGAAGGAGGCCACACAGAAAGACTATTAGAAAGGGGGCCCTGCCGTATCTTGTTCTAGGAAGGGATGTAACTGTGAAGGTCTATTAATAAAGGATCTTCCCAGAACTACCCAGGCGTCAGAAATACGAAACCCACAGGCTGAAATCAGAGGGAACGAAGGGAAACACAGGTACATAAATTATTAACTGGGAAATACAGTAATTTACCACTTTGAAAGCTAGAAGTTTAGGGGAAAATATCCAGATTCCATGATAATATTTTTCTTAAATAAAATTAAAGATGGGTTTCACCCTAAAACAAATCTTCTACTCACAAAGTCCGAAGGAACTAGTGCAGATCACATAAAATCAAAATTTCATCTTGTAATTTTTCTAGAACAGTAAAGCACAAGAGCCCTTTAGTTTCCAAACTAGTGTACATGAATCACAGGAGGAGAATACATTCATTAAATCACTTCTTCCATCAGCAAGTATGCATTAAAGTTCCATCAGATTCCAAGATTTCACTTTTAGGTTTACAACTCTTTTATTGGGTTGGCCAAAAAGTCTGTATGGTTTTTTCCAAAAAGTAAAAGATACATTTCCCATTTTCACCACTAACTTTATTGACTTGGATATTTTGAGTATGTTTGCTATCTCCTGTGTGGTATAACACTGATTATTCTCAATGTCTATATGATCACTATCACCTTCAACTGGTCTATGTGACTGTGGAGCATCATCCAGCGAGAAATCTCTAGCACGAAACTTGGCAAACCACTTCTGACACGTTCGATCAGTCACACACCTTCTCCACACACGGCACAAATTTTTTTCTGCATTTGTTGCATTTTTACCTTCCTTGAAATAATAAAGCACAATATGCCAAATATGTTGCAAAGTTTCTTCCATCTTCAATATTAAAATGGTTACACAAAAATTCACCAATTTTGATAAGTTCTTTTTTATTTTTTTTTAAAGATTTTATTTATTTATTCTTAGAGAGAGCGGAACAGAGGGAGAAAGAAAGGGAGAGAAACAACAATGTGTGGTTGCTTCTCGCACGCCCCCTACTAGGGACCTGGCCTGCAATCCAGGCATGTGCCCTGACTGGGAATCGAACCAGCAACCTTTCAGTTTGCAGGGCAACACTCAATCCACTGAGCCACACCAGCCAGGGCACTATAAGTTCTTTTTTAAAATGCACACTGATATGACAGCTGTCACAATACAATCTAAAAAAATTGTTTTGAATGAAGTTAGTCAACTAAGGGCTACTAGACCATCTTACAGGGAAAAAACAAACTTTTTGGCCAACCCAACACTTGTTAAGAAAGGCTAAATTTTGTTTTCCCATTCTGGAGTACAAGATATACATCAATGATTCATCTGCTAATTCACTCTCTTGCGCAGCCGAGCCCGAATTGTGGTGACTTAGTCACCTTGGGCAACAGTAAACATCTTTGAAAGTACAGGGGTTCAAGGGAGTAATATCAGTAGAACCTGTATGAAATATATGCAGAATGGTATTTCTAAAATTATATACTTTTTATTACAATATGTAAATCTTTTTATATTTTTAGGGTTTAATCAAAGATAATTAAGAATTTTTTTAGAGTTTTCACAAGGTGATATTTTCAAAGTTGCTACTAATATAAATACTGAAGTGGCATTTGGGGATCAAGTAACTCCAAGTGACATAATTTTCCCCCAACCACATACCTTCTAAAGGAAAAGTACTGTTTTTTTCACATGAGGTGTTAGCCATGTTAAAATAATTAATTAAAATGCTACTATCCAAAATCTGAAAGGGAACAGATATATCATCAAACAAAAGCTGGCCAGAAGTCCATGGCAGGCACATACATACATTGAACATAACGTTACATGTCAGGACCTCGCTGAGTAAGCCACTGCAGAAAGCCCTTCTTTCTCCACCCCCTCCTCAAGTAACGTCTACAATATTCGAAGGCAAGCTGCCCATTTACAGTATAAAAGGATAAAGAAAATAAAGAGATAAATATAAAGGCTGAATAAACAAAGCTACCTACACACAATTTCAAAAGCAAGATCTAGGATGCTTTCATTAAACAAATTTTGTCACATTTTTTATTAAATGGTTTTAAAACCTGCTTATACACATGTATGGAAATTCTACATACAATTGTTAAGAAGGTTCTTTTTTAGGTCCCTTTCTTTGGGATTTACAATTGTGAATCATTTCCTGATTCTTTTCCTATTTAAGACTCTGGACCAGGCTTGTTTTTCAGGTTTGGAGCCCTCAGGCAAATCTAGTTCATGATGCAGACCTGAGGGAAAGGGACCAGCTCCAAACCACTCAGTCCTCTTCTCGAGCAACCAAAGAACCTCCTTGATCTATACATTACCACAGTAATTACCTATTATATCAGAATAGGTAACCCAGGATAAGTCATTATCTGCAATATTACTAATTTAGGCTGTAAGGGCAATGAGTGGAATACAGTGATATATTCCATACAGAAAGATGAATCTAGCAAATTCTAAACTGAAGACCTTCCGTATAGCTATACTTTCACTTTACAAATATCTGCTAGAGCATCATTGCTGAACCAGACTGCCACTAAACATTTCCTTGTGTCAAAGCAATTGAACAAAACAGAAATCTAATGCAACACTCCTTATGTAAGTCATTATTATCTGTCATTTACTTATTATCTGTCATTTACTGTATTCCAGTATCTAGAAACAGCAAATAAACACACATTTTTTATTTCTTTTGAATTATTTTCTAAGGAATGAAGTGGGACATTTTATAATATGGTATTGGATAAAACAGATTTTCACTATACCACATCACTACTTAAAAAGATCAATATGCCCAAAGAAATAAGTGCCTGATATTTACTTATTCCTCCCTGTACAAAACAGAATGGCATATCATTAAATATAAAACTGATTTAATGAGTTCAAAATCTTATATACTATAATATATATGTATATGTTTTAAAAAGAAAAATTATATATATTAAAGTATATACATACTTGTTTCTTTTAAAAAATAAAAGAGGAATTCGTGTTGAAAGTCTAGGCAATTAGGTACTGGGGGTGGGGCTGCCCTCATGAGCCTCACCTGTCGAATGATGCTCTTCACACAACGTACTGGAAGGCCTTGATAGTTGGATTTAATGATCCACTTGAGGAGATGGTGGCCAAGCACTTCGAAGACCATGCACACGTCTGAGACCTGGTTAAGGATCACTTGTGGATATATTCCCTGGAGTGATACAATTAGTAAAAGCAGCATCACTGTGGCAATATCAATACTTTCAATAATACCAAAAGTGGTAATTTGCTCTAACATGTATTAAGTACATATTATGTGTCATATGATTTAATGTGTAATTAGAAAATAATATACTTATCTCCACACAGAAACAAGGAGAGCAAACCACAGCTAAAAACACTGGCCCGTGCTGCACAAGGTCCGAAGGTGCCGCCACCATGAATCAACCCCACACCCCCGTGCATCCCACATCCTAGCACACACCCCCACACCCCCACTCTCCCGCATCCTAGCACACACCTCCTGGATAATCAGTATTAACAAAAATGAGCAAGACTAGAACGTCACAGTAATTAATGAGAAATAAAATAAAGAACTCCCATCTTAAATGTCCTTCCTGCCTGCATAAATTTCTACTCTGTAGATCACATAAAACACTTTACAAAATAGAAATTTACTGAACTCAGTGAAGACATTTAATCTTTACCTTCAATAATATCTTTCACTGTGTAACTAGATCAATTTTAATACTATAGACAGTTTTAAAAAATATACGACAATTTAAGACATGGTATTAAGACCAACCTACAATAATGAAATCTCAGGATTCTGGGGATTTTTTAAAAATAGAAATTCTGTCAACCACTGACACTCCAGGACTATGGCCCACCATACGAATATGTTTATGTCATTAATACAGGAAGATTTAAAATGGTTCTGAAACCATCTGAGAATATTTTACTCATCCCTGGAAGCCTAGAGACAGGTCATTAAAGGTTACTTGATTTAATGATTTACAATACCTACATCTATATCATCAGAAAAACTACTGCTTTAAATATTTTTAAGAAAAATATTTCTACAATGGTGGAGAACATGTGAAATACAGATTTATGCAGACAATCTAACACCAGAAATTTCTCACTATCTTCCAGGCATATTACAAAAACCGGCAAACTAAGGACTGCACTTAGGAACAGACAGAGACCCAAAGCCCAGGATTTCTACATTACGACCGACCTACATCATCTCTATCCACTGACAAATCTAAACTATGATGGTTTCTTATTTGACAGTATGAATAGTCACTAGAATATATATATTTTTAAAAACTCGGTTTACCTACACTTCAGGTGGATTCTCCAAAGAAATCATCTCCCCTATCAGCGGTCCCGGAAACCGCCTGGCACAGCTGATCAACAGTAGGGGCTACCCTGCTGGCCCATAAACTGGCAGGCCCAGCTGCAGAGCAGGGGCAGAGAAGGACCAGCTCGACCTTTCCATCTATCACAAGAGAAAAAACGCACCGAGCAATTGCGGAAATGACACTGACACAAACAGTGAGGCGGCATTACCAGTCACTGGTACCTGCTAGTGGCCCCTGAGTCCAATCTCTAGAAGAAATACAGGCACACCTCGTATTATTACACTTCACAGCTGTTGCATTTTTATTGTTGTTTTTTATTGTTTACAAACTGAAGGCAAGACTCTTCTACCAACGAAAAGATCACTTTATCGCGGTGGTCTGGAAGTGAACTGCCATATCTATAAGGTATACCTGCACAAAAACCTCAAATATGTAGGATATGAAGGGAGTGCTTCCCTAAGAAATGAAGACTTAGCAGATGAAGAAAAAGAATGTCATTCTGTGGTTTAGGCTGAGATTCAGCATTGTCCTCAGGCTTCTGGAGCTTGAGCAGGACAAACACCAAAATGTTGGATCTGTTCCAAACATGATATAAGATCAGGGAGAAGACCACGGCGCTCGCCACATCCCTAGCACTCATCAGTCACAGGGCTCAGTATTCCTGAACTGTGAGAGATGAAGGTATAGTAGCCCTCCCTTTTATCCGACAGAGAGAAGTTCCAAGACACCCGGTGGATGCCCAAAACCACATGCAGTACCAAATCCTGCATGTGCTATGATTTTTCCTATACATACCTATGATGTTTAATATACAAATTAGGCACAATAGGAAATTTACAATAACTAATGATAAAATAGAACAATTATACTGTAATAACTGTTATGTGAATCTGGTCTCTCTCAAAATATCTTTTTTTTTAAACATATTTTATTGATTATGCTATACCGTTGCCCCATTTTCCCCCCTTTATTCCCCTATGCCCTACACATCCCCCACTCCCTGGCCTTTAGTTTTTGTCCATGGGTCATACACGTAAGTTCTTTGGCTTCTACATTTCCTATACTATTCTTAACCTCCCCCTGTCTGTTTTCTACCTACTGTTTATGCTTTCTCTCTGTATTTTTTCCTCCTCTTTCCCCCTCCCACTCCCCTGTTGATATCCCTCCATACCTTATAAAAATCCTTTTAACATTTCACATAATAAAGGCTGTGTGAGGATGAACTCCTTGAACCTGACCTTATCTGAGCAGCACTTTATCTGTCCTTCCATTCTAAATGAAAGTTTAGCTGAATAAAGTATTCTTGAATGTAGGTCCTTGCCTTTCATGACTTGGAATATTTCTTTTCAACCCCTTCTTGCCTGAAAGGTCTCCTTTGAGAAATCAGCTGACAGTCTTATAGGAATTCCTTTGTAGGTAACTGTCTCCTTTTCTCTTGCTACTTCTAAGATTTTCTCCTTATTTTTAATCTTGGGTAACGTAATTATGATGTGCCTTGGTGTATTCCTCTTTTGGTCCAACTTCTTTGGGATTCTCTGAGCTTCCTGGACTTCCTGGAAGTCTATTTCCTTTGCCAGATTGGGAAATTCTCCTTCATTATCTGTTCAATGTTCGATTTCTTGGTCTCCCTCTTCTCCTTCTGGCAGCCCTATGATCCGGATGTTGGGCCGTTTACAGATGTCTTGGAGGTTCCTAAGCCTCTCATTTTTTTGAATTCTTGTTTCTTCCTTCTGGTCCACACTGTTGATTTGAGTCCCAGTTTCCTTCTCATCCCTATTGGTTCCCTGCACATTTCCCCTCATTTTCTTTAGTGTATCCTTCATTTGTTCATTTATTTGTGTCCAACTTTTTTCCAATTTTGTGAGCATCCTGATTACCAGTGTTTTGAACTGTGCATCTGATAGACTGGCTATCTCCTCGTCCCTTAGTTGTAATTTTTCTGGAGCTCTGTTCTGTTCTTTCATTTGAGCCATTTTTTTTTTCTCTGCGTGCCTGTTACTTTAAAGGGGCAGAGCCTTAGGTGTTCACCAGGGTGGGGCAACCCATGTCGTTGTGCTGTGATGCTTCCTGTGGGGGCAGGGCCTGAGAGAACAATGGCACTTGCTCAGCTCTCCACACTTCCCCTGCTACCCACAAGCAAGATGGGTCCCTCTTTGTTGGCTCTGGGGTGGGTGGGTGGCCCTGCACAGTTCCAAGTCCCTGTGGATCTCTCCAATGAACTCCCCTGTGAGGCCAGGAGTTCCTCCCGCCACCACCTCAACGCCCACAGGTGTTTTCAATCGGTGGTTTGAGGTTTTATTTCCCCGCAATGGTGGGTTGCACAGTCTGCTCCGCTCCCCAGCTTTCTCTCCCAGTTTATCTGCACACAAACGAGGGACCGCCCAGTCCACCAGCCTTGGCCCCTTCAGGTCCAGGTAAGCCTGCTGCATTCTGGCCAAGGGCGCACGCCACGGGCCTCTCCAGGCAGCTGCAGCATTGCCCGAACCGCTTCAGAAACCGAGTTCTCGCTGCATGCTCTCCATCCGGCTCCGCCCCGCTTACTGGTCTGGGTGAACGTGTCTTCTTTAACTCCTTGGTTGTCGGACTTCCACTCAGTTTGATTTTCTGTCAGTTCCAGCTGTCTTTGTTTTTTAAATTGTTGTTTTTTCCTCTTTTTGTTGTGCGAGGAGGCACAGTATGTCTACCTACGTCTCCATCTTGGCCGTAAGCCCAAAATATCTTAATGTGCTGTACTCAATCTTCTTCTTGTGATGATATAATATTGAAATACAATGCCTACATGATGAGATGAACTGAGGTGAATGGCATGGCGGCAGGCAATTATAGAGTGCAAGCATTGTGACACTATCACAGTCAATCTGATAAGCGAGACATCTAGTGTCTGAGGGGCAAGTAGTATATACAGCATGGATATGCTAGACAAAAGGATGATTCAAGTTCCAGGACAGATCAAGAAAGTGTGAGATTTCAGGGGACTTCCGCCAAGATGGAGGTGTAGGTGGACGC